>WOVY01013164.1:0-185668 GCA_013436015.1 Rhipicephalus annulatus | reverse complement strand
CGATGGGACTGAAAATTCTGTGACAAATTCGTGAATACCACAGGAAAGCATTCTTGAAAGCAGGAGCTGATCTTCGCACGTCCGCACTGGTAGGCACCTAGAGCGTCTCCTCGGATGCTCGAGAGGGTAGCATATTTCACAATCCAAGCCTAACATTCTGAAAGAAATTTTCGCCCTATGGCATAATTTGCTTCATACTAGGATCATTAAACCACCACTAGGTGATGGGCGATCTAATCGAAGAGAACGAAAACCTGCAAGATAGAAATTTTTATCTGGTGTGAGCCAAGTTTCTTGGAGAATTATAATATTAAGATTAAAATTATTGCAAAGGTAATGTAAGCCGGTTGAGGCAGAGAATATACAACGGCAGTTCCACTTTAGTACCCTCAACTGACCTATGGTGTTGAGTGCACCGCAGAGGCGCATGTCTCGCCCTTGTTAGCATCTTCACGCGAAATAGCTGATTCATTCCGTTTAGATTTGGACTTGAGATCGGTGAAGATAGGGGATCTGGTACGTTGACTAGTTCGTATATCGAGTTCCATATCTGTAGCAGTACTTGTGATCGGCTGAGACGAATGTCGGTCCAAGTGCACCTGTGTTCCTGAGTGCTTAGCCTTGCCTGCAGATGCAGAAAGTTCGTCCAACACTACATTGCGTAGCTGTATGGCATCGCTGGTATTGTCTAATACTCCAGGTTCTGTACTAGTCTGTACTGTTTCTCCAATCTGACTTGAAAGAATTTGCACCAAACAGCCGGAAAGGTTAGCTATGAGTTTATCCAATGCCTTACTCAATGCCTTTTCCAGAGCAGTTTCAATAGCCTGCGATAGGTTTGAGTCCACATTGTAAGTGCAGCGCACTGTAATACCAGAGTATCCAAAAGCCCTGTCTCTAACTATGTCAATGGCTTCCCTTCGAGAACAGCGGTGGCGGTCAATAACTTCTAGGATTTGAACCTCGCGGGAACGAGCGGAACAGTCAGAGTTGTCGGCGCAGTGACTGCCCCCACAGAGACTACACTTTTCCGCTGTTGCAGTACACTTGCTTGAAGGACGGCTCTCTCCGCAGGTGCTACAACGAACGTTAGATTTACATCCTCCCGCACTGTGGCCGAATCTCCAGCAGTTCTTGCAGTGAGTCGGACGAGAAGCGAGGGGTTCTACTCGGAAGATCAGTGGCCATAATTTTATTTCTGACGGGCATTTTGTGTCCACAAATGTCGCGATGACAGATTCGGTTGGTACCCTCTCTTTGTCGACTAGGCGATTACACCGGTAAATTGAAATTACGCCTGCTCCAGAGAGCCTGTCTAGGGTCTCAGCTGGACTCAGCTTGGAGTCGACTCTCTGTACAAGGCCTTTGGTACATGCAAGGTGAGGCGGAATAAAAGCACTCACCGGAGTAGCAGCAAAAGAGGTGCATTTGAAAAGATACTGCACGCAGGTCTGATCCGGCGACCTACACACGATACCTCCTCGCCCAAATAGACGCACATCTGTGATGGTCTGGAAATGGTTTGAAGTTGTCTTAAGTTCCTTTTGAACCGCCTGAGGGTTTGTAAGTCTGATGAAGCCTCCATTTGTAGGTACCAGTGCCACGGAAATACTGTCGATACCACTGTGGAAAAAGGAGTCTAGCGGTCATTCATTAGACAGCAGGGACGCTGACCAGGCGGATCGCGCCTGGCCAGGAGAAGTAGTCGACATGAGCACTAGAGGTATGGTTAGATTCAGAAACAGATACACTATAGATTCGGACTTTAAGACAGAAAGTTAAAACCACTCAATCCTCAGCCAAGAACACCCCAGCAGGTTGAGCACGGGCAAGCTTGAAGGCGAGACTAGGAAGGTCTTGCGAAGGATCTTGCCACGACAGCGCAGAGAAATACGTAGCTTAACGGGTCACCATCATCATTTTGCTTCCATCATTTTGCTTCCACCGTTTCATAATCCATCGAAATGCCACCGCCGTGCCGGGATTGAAACCGACGGCCTTCGGGTCAGAAGCAGAGCACCGTAAGAGGTTCACCACTGCAGCAGACGGGCTCGTTACGAAAATTGCTTATAGAGACAATATCGCATAATAAACAATTTTACATCTTTAGGAACGTGATACGAGTGTTTGCATTAAGTACACCAATATGAACAGCCTTATTACACCCTCATTTTCCATTTAGTGTGTTCGTTGCTAAGTCACCCTTGCAGCACCCCATCTACACCCTTATCTTTGGGATGTTATGAACGAGGCTACAAACACACGACATTTCTGGGCAGCATTGCTTATACTTTAGTATACATTAACTATCCTGATACCAGCAACCCCCCCCCCCTCCTACTATCTGCTGGCCGTTCTAGTAATATTCCGAAGAAGGAAGTGAAGTAATGCAACCGAAACTCAGAGTTCGTCGATAAAGTGTGCCAACTACAATGACGGAAGACAACAGATGAGCACCGTTGATTAAAAAAATGAGGGCTAATCCGCTTGTATCTGTTCCTCTCATCTATGTCGTTAGCGTTATTACTGAACTCTCACAAAGCGCGGGAACTTTATTCACGGTAGTATTCCGCAATATGGCGTAGCCCTGGTACCACCTCGTCTTTCCGTAAGATCGAAGCTCATAAGCTTTAGGCAAAACGTACGTCATCTGTAGAAAAACTATCCGTACGGTTAGCTAACTATAACCTCCACCTGAACGGGCGAACAGGTCTCCTAAAAAATGGAGATTGACGTCATGTATTTCAGCAGGCACGTTTTATATAATTACTGTTGCGAATAGTCATATTCGTTTGTCCTGAAAACTGCGTCTATGAAACCTAAAAAGAGGACAACGATTATAAAGAAGAATGCCGAAAAAAAGACGTTTCCGTGACCTCGACAGAGCCTTGCTCACAATATCGGGAGCTTGTCTGACTAAATTGTTAACAAAGCCCTTTTTAAGGTTGTCAGAAAGCCTTTTTTATTCTTTTTTTTCTTATTTTTGATGCCTTCTTTTTTAAAATTTCAGTTCATTCCCGAGCAGACGTGCTTCGGTCAAAACGTTGACTTCGTAGCCAGTGAAAAATCAATGCTACTGAATTATTTTCAGTCGCGGTCTTCTTCGAATTACCGCAAGCTGAGTACAAATAGCTCTTATCGTCGATTAGTGTGACGGCCACTGAATGCAATGCTGCGTGGAGCAATGTTTTTCTCGAAATGAAGTTTCTCACAAAATATTACCTGCGTGATCATGAATATGTAGTCTCTAAATATCCATAGAGCTAAGCAGATTCCATCAGCTTCGCTTTTAACCAGTCTTCACGAAGTCAGATCGGCGAAGGTGTGCATTTTGCTCTCGACTATTACATTAGCGCACTGGCTAACACCTCGTGCTGGCCTCGCAGCATCGTCACGATCCTCACTGCAATTCGAATACACTGTTATAAGAGTATACCACAACAGGACACTGCCACAGAAAGAAATCTGTGGCCGCCCTACCCGTCATTGGCCGGAGCAAGCGTTGGACCATATGTAGCCGGACTGCAAGCGCCGCAGAGTTACGTCACCTAGGCAAGTTGTCTGCCTCGGTCGCCGCCACGCGCGCTGCGGGTGCAGAGCGTGGGAGAGTGAACGTATTCATGTTACATGTCAGTGCGTGTGCTGGCGAAATACCCGAAATTCTCTCCCGTTTGTGTGCGTGTGGTGCACGTCGCTTCTCGATTGCTCGAGTTTATTATTCGGTGTTTTGTTGTTTGAAATGTGCCTGCACTCTGTGCTCATCCTGTGTGTTCTGCCAGTGCTGCTTATTACTATGATCAACTATACTGCAGGGGAGACCTGCGGATTCATATTGTGGAGCACTCGAAGTCAAACAGTAGTAAGTACCGCTCTCACGTTACCGCCATCAGCGCTTACTTAAATGCATGAGCGTGAGAATAGAACGTTCTAATATTTTTTTTTTTTTCTTAACTAGTTGATGATGAGTGAGCAATAGTTTACCAAGCGAGCGTGTTTGTGTGAACTTCTTCACCAGGATGATGGAAAAATTGCGTGAGTACGGGCAAGTCTTTCATCGTTTGGATTGTTTGGAGTACAAAGCAGGGTGCGCATACGTGGCTGTTGTTCAGCGAGGAATTTGAACAGAATTGTAGCGGGGCCCTTGTTTGTTGACAGTGGTGATTGACACCCCGCTCGTGATGAACATGTATTTTGATTTATAATACTTGTGTTGCGATGGCACCTGTGAGCTCTTAGCGTCTACCCTGTCTAAAAGCCATATGCTTGGGTATGTTGGTATATGATTTGCTCTCTTTTTTTTATCGCACAAAAGGACCGAGGACGGAAAACAAGGACTTGGTGTCCGCGTCGTTCTTTTCGGTCCTTCTTTGTTTCGTGCGCTAAAACTGATGCTCTTGATACTCGAAGTGATGCACTGGGTGGCAACACAGCATATTGCTTTATGTTAAATGTGCCTCGCGAAGGTCTCCCACGAGCAAGCACATTCCATTTCGTCAAATTCGCTCTTACCAATATTTTCATTCACCCGCAACGTAAATTGCGTGGCACTGTCCGGAGCCGTGCATTTGTAGCCGATCGTTAAGCCGGACTTGCGTTTGAACGAACCTTTTATCGATGTGTGTGGCCCAACTGCCTCACCTGAACTGTGCAAACACTATTTTGAGTACAAAGGCTGATGTTCGAGCACATTTTATTTTATTTTGCTTGCTTTCACCTTGTGTAACATTAAAATATTGTTTTTATTCACAGTTCATAGTTATATTCACCTCGCTCCGCTTTGGTGTTTAACAAATACTGCAGCCATAACGGGGCTGCAGTATTTGAAAATAAAATAAATAAATAAAAACTTCTCTAAGTACTACAGATGGTAAAAGGAGTTTGCTATGTGAAGCATATCATTGTTTTCTTTGTTGCATCAATGTACGGACCGCGGGACGGCTCAATGCTCCCCCATAGTTGAGTACGAAGTAGTGGAAATTGTTAAACATTTTTTTCTAAACACAAAACACTGTTTTACATACTCAGTGGTATCTATGCATGTGTTGCCGCCAAAACGTATGAGTAGGCAGTGCGTTATTTTTTTTTTGAGCATTAAGACAATAATAACTTCAGGAATGAGTTTTTTTTGAATGATTATTATGTATTACAAATTTGTGGTCAAAAGCTTTCAGGTTTCTGGTTCCTGTATAGATTGTCAGAAAAGCTAACATATTTATTGTGATGGCGCGGGGCTCATGAGTGGTGCTTTGTAAATTTCAGCATTTACGATTTCTTTAACGCACAACCATTGAATAGCCTATATGCTGCAATTGGAAGGAGTTCTGCATTTTTTGCTGACTAGCATCATTGAAACTAATGGCATTAATTTAGCAGTATGCAATGGTCATTCAGTGAAATCAATTGCGATTTTTTACCGTAAGGTAATTGCGCCAACGTGAACCACCCTAAGAAGACTACTTTTATCTGTAGTCAAACACAAACTACACACTACTTGATTTTGCATCTACCTGCACAGGATACTTTATGACTGTGCACACCATCGTGTATGATCAGTGCCATTTGGTTTTTGTGCAATATAGGTGAAATATTTATATGTTGCCCGTCTCATTGCATTCCTTTTGAGAAAAAAATTGTATGAGTACATGATAGATATGCATGCAGAAATGCACCTGTGCCTGTGTGGATCCACACCTAAGATATCACTTACTATTCACATAGACTTGGTCGATGCTTACAGCTATTAGAGCATTATCGCCTTGGAGCTGCACATTTCTGTTAGCCTGCGCGAGCAAGCTGAAAGAGTAAAGTAAATTTTATATCTATGGCATGAAAGGTACGAAAATTCTGACACAGTGGGCCTGTTATGGCATTTATTCCGCAGCATACGCTTTCTGGCATTTGTCTCTGCATTGAAGTCCGATGCCACTGAACATGCGGACTATACAGTCCATTTACACTTACACATAACTGAAAAAGCAATTAGTCATGCAGAGTGCGTACCGTATGTTGCACTCGTTGTGAAACTCTTGGTCATTGCTTCTTGTGTATATATTTTAGGCTTCCGGGTCTCAGTTCACTGTACAGGAAGAACAGTCTGACCTCAATTCTCTCGAATGGAAGGAACCAGTCATCTCAGAAGCTGAAGATGAATGTGCTAGCACGAGGGATAAGCTGTGGTTTCACAATGAGAAGTGTATCAACCATCACATTACATTACCTTGTCGAATATTGCGATTTTTAAGGTCGATGTTTTTACTGCGGCATTTAGTAGGTTGTAAATATTTCTCCAGTGATATAACAACACTCGCTTACTCTTCCTACAGGTCAATTTTTATAGACGATGGTCTTTCTTGGGGACCTTCGACGCAAAAAATTTGGGTCTGTCTGTCTGTCTGTCTGTCTGTCTGTCTGTCTGTCTGTCTGTCTGTCTGTCTGTCTGTCTGTCTGTCTGTCTGTCTGTCTGTCTATACATTTGCCTGTTTGTCCACTCTTACCGGCATCGGGTATTTATAACGGTTGACCCCATCCGCAGCGACCACCAATGTTGCTCAACGTTGAGCGTTCATGCTTGTGCAATTGTCAATTAAAAAGCAGTTATTGCGCATGTCCGGCGCACCATACCAACACGCCTATATTCTGCATATGCATCTCTTACTACAAAATGCATACATAAGTAATTTTAGGGACCTTAGCGCTTGTCACGCTGCGCTTACCATGCAACGCTTGCACGGAACGGTGAGTGTTTTCAACGCTTTGATAAGACGAGATGGTGGTGGCACCTACCCGTCGCCTCGCGTTCTACACCTTATCACCTCTGAGGCGGGCGCGCACGGCCACGCGCTTTGTTTTCCAAAAGAAACTGCCAGATGGCACTCATGTCTCACGTGTGACGTGACTTGATACGCTCGTTCCCCTCCGCTACACGCCCGGGGTACTCTAATGCAGCACCTCCAGAATACCATTTACCGATTTTATTGCGCAGAACATGAAATATGTGTTTTCTTCACTCTCTCCACACGCAAGACTATCGTCTTTCGACGACATTTGCAGATTACATGCAGATACGGACCAATTTTTTCTGTTGTATACGTGCCATTCGATGCCTAACCTCTCACCCATTTGTGCGACTAGCGCAATCGATATTAATAAAAGTTGTGTGGATCTATTGCATTGGATACAAATATTTCTAGCACTTTTCAGAGAAATAGAATTGTGGTCAAGTGAGAAATCTTCAAATTTTGCAGAGCACCGCTGAAGTTCCGTTTGTGATATTTTTTGCAGTTATTCTACAAATAAATGGAGCTGTGAACATATTAGCTTCACTTTCTTTTTTTTATTCGACGTTATGTTCGGTTGAATCGTTTGCAACAGCTTACTGCTTGCACTACTCTGGTGTGACGTGCGTGTGTGTGTTGTGTGTGTGTGCGTGCGTGCGTGTGTGTAATGTCTCTGCCGCGTTCCACTTCGTCATTTTTGGCCGAGTCTACCTACACATATATAGAGATGTTAAGTAGCTCATTCAAAACCACAGCATCCAATTTATCAGCTGCACAAGTACAGATATAATAAGTGAAGTGGCGATACCAAAATCTTCTTTCATACCTGTCAGCCGCGGAGAAGAAGGTTCATTTATGCATCTGCCTTAGAATAGTAGAGACCTGGGCCACTTGGTGACGCATACTTGACGGAATGAAGTATGAACGGGACAACAAAAGAAGAAGCGTTTAGTCCTGCGTGTCTCTTTTTATGTTGTCCCGCTAATTGCGCTTAATTTGATCAAGTGTGCCTATATATTCCTTTAACTGCCATCGTTTAAGGGGTTTTTATGTGTTATTATTATCCACTCACACGAGTGTAGCTTGTTCTAACTGCAATACCCTAGGAGTGTTCATAAACAATAATAAAAATGGGGTGTAACGTCTCCTTACACGCTGCCTTTTAAGGAGTGTTTCTAAACACCTTATGTTCCGGGTTTATCTAAACACTCTAAAAGGATTTTGCTCATGCACTCCAAAAAATATCGAGTAAAAAGGGTGTATGTTTGTCCTAACACAATAATCGTCATCAAGCTTGCGTGCGCTTCCTTTCTTGAAAACTCGGCGCTGGCCACTTTCCTATCGAAAATGCAATGTAACCCTGATAATGAGCATGTCGATTGTAGCCGGATTATACCGGGCGTGAGGCGATAGCGGAAGGATGAAACGCACTATAGATGACGATTATTGTTGTAGGACAAAAAGACACCCTTTTTACTTGTTCTTTTTAGAGTGTAAAACAAAAATACACCCTTATGGGTGCAAATCTTTTTAGAATGAACATTGCGCCGCCACCGCCTCTGGTGTCAGTTGCAGCTATAATGCGTATTTGATTAATAAACTTTTTCTTGACTATTCTAACAATAACATTTATTTAGACAACCTTGAAGCATAAGTTCCACCATAGCGTCTGGAAAGCATTAAAATAGTTACGATGGTATGATCCACCTGACAAGTGGCCAATCAGTTTCAGTGGCTACGTGCCAATTATCGATGGAGCATCCTTATCATCATCATTACCTGCGAGGCAGCGGTGTCGTTTATCCTTAGGGACGCGGGAAAGACGCCTAATTAAGCTTTGCCTTTGACAGTAAGTGATCCTGTAGGAACAGTGATCCTGACAGTGATCCTGTAAGAATTTTAGGACAAATAAACTTCAATTCAATTCAATTCAATTCAACAGTCTACCGTGATACCGTAATGAGGCTCCAGTGACAGGGCTTTATTTCTTTGTCTTGATTCACCTCTCAACAGCGTGGTTTGCGAAGGGAACGTCTGTGACCGCTACCATGTCTATTCTTAACTTTCTGGGGTACCTACTGTAATTACGTACATCTCAAACGCTACGGAGCTTTAGCTTTGGGCACCCATTTAAATGCGGGAACCTCAACATAAAATCGAGCCAACTACGTCTTATTCTTATCGGCGCAGCATCATAATCTCTTAGCCTCCGAGGCTGATAAAGTTCGTTCAAGCGCTGAATTCGTGCGAGCAAAAAAAAATATCGCAGCATATCCACGGAGTGAATCATAAGTGGGGCAAAGCATCCGCCATGTGTCCGTGCTTCTGTCTGTCCGTCCGTGCGTCCATCTGTCTCTCCATCCGTGCTTCCATCCATCCGTTCATTCTTGCTTCCGTCCTTCCGTACGTCCGTCCATCCATGTGTCCGCGAATGCATCCGTCCATCTGTCTCTCTGTCTGTCTGTCTGTCTGTCTGTCTGTCTGTCTGTCTGTCTGTCTGTCTGTCTGTCTGTCTGTCTGTCTGTCTGTCTGTCTGTCTGTCTGTCTGTCTGTCTGTCTGTCTGTCTGTGCCTCTGGCTGTCACTCACACTAGCGCCACCTTCTGAGTGAGTCATACAGCTAGGTGGTTGTGAACCAGTCACAGATATGCATGGACAAACCCACGACTTCAGGGGTTTCACCCCTAAATATAATTGGGCATGTTTCTGGCTGCTTCGCTGCAAATGTTGTCGAAATACAAAAGTGTTCTACTGCCCTTTTTTCTGCGTAGTCTCATTATCTGCGCAGTCTAAGAATCACCAGGCTCTTTAGAATTGCGTATTGAAGTATTTTTAGTAAGGGAATACACCCTCCAACACTTATGTATTGACGTTGCACCTCAAAAAAAAATTACAGCATAACCACAGAGTGAATGATGATGAGTGGGGTGAAGGGTCCATCCATCCATTCGTGCGCCCTTCTGCCCATCTGTCTGTGCTTTCGTCCGTTCATTCGTGATTGCTTCCATTTGTCCATCCGCCCTTGAGTCCATCCATGCGTCCGTTCGTGAATCCATCCCTGTGTCTGTCTGTCTGTCTGTCTGTCTGTCTGTCTGTCTGTCTGTCTGTCTGTCTGTCAGTCTGTCTGTCTGTCTGTCTGTCTGTCTGTCTGTCTGTCTGTCTGTCTGTCTGTTCGTCCATTCATCCATCCGGCCGTCTGTCTGTCACTCACACTATAACGCCACCTGCTGAGTGAACCATACAACTAGGTGGTTACGAACAGGTCACAGACATGCATGGACAAACCCATGGCTTTAGGAGCTTCACCCCTGATAGGTGTAATACTTGTTTTTCGATAGACACAAGTATGAGCACCGCCGCGAGTTCAAGACGGCTGGGCACTGAACAAGTGCCTAAACTTTGGCCAGGTGGCGGAATCGTTTCATTTTACAGACAGCCAGACAGACTAAAATTTCTGCGTTCAAGTATGGCAGGAAAGACAACAGTCTTCAACAAACATATTTATAGGTCCTTTATTACTATTTCTCCATTGTCTTTCTGCTTCCCGTTAAATTCCGTTCTTCAAGTTCAGGTAGCCAGTCGTCATTACCTGTTGCAGTTTTCACCGTCTTAGGATTTCTTTATAAAAGGCGTGTGCTCTGAATAAAGCTACTTTTTTATCACCAATACTGCCGCAGTTGGCAAGAATGCGCCAAAATCATTGATCAAATCTGCACAACTCGGTTAGAACCATTACGGTGGGTGTATAACAATAAGGATTCAGTGTCTACATTAGAGACAGCGAATTATTTATCTTTCCTTCATACCACCTTTCGCTTCATGGACGGCTTACTGCTGTCCCATAGTTGAGTGCAAAGTACTCGAAATCGTTTAACAATTTTTCTAACCCCTTCATGGACGGCAGAAGAAATGAACACCGTTAGGCCCACCCACGGGACGGATTTATGCTCTCCCATAGTAGAATACCAATTACTCTAAATCGTTAACAACTTATTATAAACACACAGTGATACGCAAATAAGTTATTTTCGCTGTATATAACAGCTTGCACTGTACATACGCATGATCATAATTGTCCACCTTTCTGTGTGCACATACGCTATGTAAGATATATCTGGATATAAAATTCTCTTAAACCAGTGATGCCAGCCCTAAGGATTTGCCCCTACGAATGGTAGAGTACCAAGTACTTACAATATTAATCTTTTTTTTTTCTCAACGAGATGTCATGTTTGATTGTTGTTGCTGTCTAGTGTTTCCGGGAATAAATTTCTCTAAACACAAACAATAGCAGCCGCCCCTGTTGCTTCCCAAGAAACCTCTGGTTACTTAGATTAAAGTTAACGACTAAATCTTATATTGTTGTGTGTAGCTTACAAGAAAATGTACGTGAATTATTTGGCCATATAATGATAAGAAATGTGTTTAAGATGATTGGGAGGCTTGCTAAAGCATTCGTTCCCCGCCAATGCCTCTAGGCTGCGCGGGTGCTCAAAACCGGAAGCCGTCCAGCAACTTTATTTGTAATCAGCGAAAGGATCTCACCATCTTAGGGAAGGTCAGTAAAGCTTTACCCTAGAGCTCAGACCTGAACTTGGGTTTTGAAAGTAAAAACTTTCTCTTTTCCATGTCTATAAAAGAATTTCGACCATAGGATCTGGGACGGCTGTCTGCCTTCCCACAGTGGAGTACCAAGTATTAGTCAAACACGTTTTGTAAACGCAAAGACAAAATTGATTTAGATGTCTTTTAGCAGCACGTGCACGCCGAAACTCGCGTATCCCCGTATATATCTTGGCCTAGCTTTGCATTTGCTCGCACAGCCAAAACTGATCCCAAAGACCACGGAGAAAGAAGCTCGCCGTTGAGATCTGCGTCCCCAGGTGCCGCAGCAATCGCAGCAGTTAACAGGAAACGATCTTTTTTTACTCATGGAGTTGATGTTCATCAATTTATACTGATTGTTAGTTGGCCACCACGTGAAGTTATGCTCAACTTTGTATTCTCTCATATATCTCATAACATGAGCAATAATTTATTTCTTACCGCTTTTGTGTTTTGCAATACTTTTTTGCAATATTCTGGATAACGAAAGTCGGTTCTCGACTTGCAGGGATTTGAAGAAAAGCACCAGTGTCATTTTTTGCATATACCATCAAAAACTTACAGCGCTTTACGCTACATTCTAGCTGAAGAAGGCCACGGCAGAGCTAAAATTTACGACTACGTGGTGTTCAAACTTCTCAGTTAGCTTTTAACGCGATAGCGTTTGAGAGCTCGTGTCGCGGAAATACCGCCGTTGGCGTCGAAAAACCGTCCGTGAGCGAAAAAGCTCATTACAGAGATCGCCACGGCAGGCCGCCGCTTGTCCACGCGCGCGGTTACAATGACAAGTCCCCGTATTCGAAGAAAAAGAAAATTGGCAGATCCCACGTGCAGTGGGAATCGATGATACGCGAAGCACGAGTGAGGAAGGTTGACGTGCCACTTTCAAATCACCACATCATTACAAGGTGGAGGTAAATTACACCGTGCACGACTTCCGTGTCATGATTGTCATATTTGGATTAGTCGTTTACCTTCGTCATATATTCACGTCACGTGATGCCAAGTTCAGTATACGTGGAGCTAGCGGAGCGGCCGAAAGCACGCTATGAGCGTGGTATGTTGTCATGTTCTTGCATGACACGTGTATTATGATTATCATGTTTGTACCAGTCATATACCTTCGTCATTCATTGACATCACATAACACCAAATTTGACATATGTGGCGCTAGCGAAACGGCTTCGAGTGCATCATGAAGGGCTCAATATACTCCAACGTAACGTTGACGCGCGTGCACGCTGGACACAGCGACGCTACGTTAGCAAAACGCGAGCACTCCATAGTCTGACGCCCAGGCAACCGGCGCGACCAGCATTCATTCGTCCGCGCGGCCCAACGGCAACCGGCGCGAAATGCGACATGCTGCATTTGGCACCAATGCATTGCCTAGATAGCACTGCATCTGCCTCTTTTCGAGCAACACCACCTAGACTATTGAATAGTCTAGGTGGTGTTGGACGGAGGGACGTCGGACGCGCTGAAACGCGCATGCGTCAAAGCAACGCAGCGCGTGCATGCGAGCATGTGGGAGGACTGGTGCCTGGCGTGGCAACGCCGGCGTGAAGCGACGAAACGAACGCCAGCGCGCACGCGCGCCTGTTCACGTCAAAGTGTATTGGCACCTTGACTGTGGCGTGTAGTCTTGTTCTCACATGACACGCATCCCATGATTATCATGTTTGCACCACTCACATACCTTCGTCATCCATTGAAGTCACGTAATACCAAATTTCGTATAAGTGAAGCTAGCAAAACGGCCGCCAGCGCATCATGAGCGTGGCATGTAGTCATGTTGCTACATAACAAGACTTTCATGATTATCATGTTTGAACCACTCACAATTCTTCGTCATTCATTCACGTACCGTAATACCAAATTAGGTATATGTGAAGCTAGCAAAACGGGCGGGAGTGCATCATTAGCGTGGCATGTAGTCATGTTTTTACATGACACGCGTCTCATGATTATCATGTTTGCATTAGTCACATGAGTTCATCATACATTCGCGTCTCGTTACACCAAATTATGTGAAGCATCGTGAACTTTCTTACAGCGCAACACCAGAAAAAATACAGGACAGGGAAGGAGTAGAACAGAAAGAAAAGACGGCGCTGTCTTTTCTGTAAGAAAAGACAGCGCCGTCTTTTCTGTAAGCTGTAAGAAAGTTCACGATGGATCCTAACCAACTGGCCCAACTTACCGTCTTATTATGTGAAGCTAGCGAAACAGCCGTGACCGCATCATGAGTGTGGCATGTAGTCATGTTGTTACATGACATGCATGTCATGATTATCATGTTTGTATGTGTCATTTACCTATGTCGTTCGTTCACGTCACGTAATACCAAATTTGGTATAACGCTAAATCCGCCTCATAAATTCAACGCAGCAAAATATTAAGAATCTGGGCAGTTCGAGTGGAGTTACAAAGGTTGGTCGCATGCTGCAATTGAATGCTCTGTTCTATCGTCCCAACGAAAGCGTTGGAAGCTAACCAGAGAGGGGTAGCTGGGGCAAAGAAACTACCGCAACTAATGACCTTGAGCATTCTTAAATGCGAAGCATTTTTAGCGAACTTCGGTGACCTTGAACGTATCTATCTATCTATCTATCTATCTATCTATCTATCTATCTATCTATCTATCTATCTAGCCACCTACGACTTTCAGCTCTCATGGCCGTTTGGATAATGGTATCGATGCCAAAATTGGTATGGCATGACTATATGATGAGCATATTTGACTAGTCATATCATGAAAATGATCACATGTATGTCATGAATGTAATGATTTACATTTTTTATTCAAATATACCCTAAAGGTCCATTCGGGCATTACATAAAGGGTTTCAGTCGTACAATAAATTTGCAAATCAAAACATTGTTACTTTATAATGAAAATGGTGAACAAAGTAATACACAGTTCTACAGGCAGAGATGCAGAAGGGGGAAAATGGAGCCATGAATGAAAAGTAAATAAGAGGGGCACGGTTATAGTGCGAAAAAGTATAAATAAATATACAGAAAAGTGACGCAAAAGAGAAATACATCAACAACAAAAGTATAATAAACACAAATACCTACCTAAAACACGCATAAATTGATTAGTCATATGTCCAAGAAAATATTCAACTCCTTTACAAAAGCGGCATGATCAATGATTGAAACGATGTCCACCGGTAGTGTGTTCCAGTGATGTATGGCTTGAATAAATGGTGATTGCTGATACATGTTCATGCGTGCAAATAAAGACAGTATTTTGAATTAGTGATCAACGCGTTTGCTAATATTATAAGGTGTGTTAATGTGAGCTTCACGAAAGCAGAATTTACCATGATAAAATGTATGAAAATGTGACAACAGCGACGACAGTCTGCGTTTTTCAAGAGGGGGTAATGAAAGTGAGTGTTTAATATCTGTATTGCTTTAGTTTCGAGAATACTGCTTGGTGATAAACCATACAGCTCTACTGTATATGAATTCGAGTTGATCGATAAGATATGATTGATGTGGGTTTCAGATAATGGATGCATATCCATTCTTTGAACGTACAAATGCAATGTATGCTAGCATTTTAGTGGTACAGTTCGCCAAGTACAAGTTTCTTTTAATAAATCCAAGTGTTTTGGACGCCTTGCTAGTTATCATACCTATGTGGTCATTCCATGATATATCACGTGATAAATGAATTGCGAGGTATTTAAACATGGATACTTTTTCAATGGTGACACCTTGAATTTTATATTGGTTCAGTTCTGTTTTATGTGCTCTTGTAAATGTCATGACCTTAGTTTTGCAGGTGTTGATTTGCATTTCCCACTGGTGACACCAAAGGGCGAGTTTATTAAGATCGGACTGTGATGATAAGCTTTGGTGTTGTCAATGTTTCTGTAAATTATGCAGTCATATGCAAATAATATGATTGTATATGTTAAACCATGTCCGATGTCGTTTATGTAAAGGAAAAACAAAATTGGTCCGAGGACCGATCCCTCCGGAACACCAGACTTTACATGTGAAAGTGAAGATGTATGTCGATTGACATAAACTTATTGGCTGCGGTTGGTCAGAAAATTAGTTATCCATGCAATGATTTTGATGTTCAGATTCGTTAACTTCATTATAATGCGGATATGTGGAACCTTGTCAAATGCTTTTGCGAAATAAATAAATAGAGCGTTCATTTAAAAACCAGCGTGAATGGCTTCATGTAAATCCGTGATCAATTCAAACAGTTGAGTTCACATGAAAGATCGCGAAAGAAACCTTGCTGATTGTTGGAAAAAAAATTTTGTTTCGATAGAAATGTTATGTCAGTGGATGATATGATGTGCTCTAGCAATTTACAGCATATGCTCGTTAGTGAAATGGGCCTGTAGTGAGATACTAAGGATGAATTGCCGGGTTTAAAAATAGGAACCACACACGCAGTTTTCCAGGTGTCAGAAACGCATCCTTTATCGACCGTTTGCTGAAAAATGGCAACTAAAATTGGTGATATAGTGCTTTTTGTTAGTTTCGTCTTGAACACTGAATTTCATTATTTTGCAGCTCTTGTAGCTGTTTCGTTCACATCACATGTTGCAAAACTGGTACGGTATAACATGATTGCATGGCGAACACAAGCGACAGACCTTAACACGAAAAGCATGACATGCGTGTTAAGTAACAACATGACTACATGCCACGCTCATGATGCGTTCTCGGTCATTTCGCTGGCGTCACATATACGAAATTTGGTATTACGGTACGTGAGTGAATGACGAAAATATCTGACTGGTGCAAACATGATAATCATGAGAGGCGTGTCATGTAACAACATCACTACATGCCAAGCTCATGATGCGCTGGCAGCCGTTTCACTAGCTTCACTATTACGAAATTTGGTATTGCGGGACGTGAATGGATGACGAAGGTATGAGACTAATGCAAACATGATAAACATGAGATGCGTGTCATGTAACAACTTGAATACATGCTACGCTCATGATGCGCTCGCGTCCGTTTCGCTTGCGTCCCATATAACAAATTCGGTATTACGTGACGTGAACAGACGACATAGGTAAATGACACATCCAGACATTACAATCACGACATGCGTGTCTTGTAACGACCTGACTACATAACACTCGTGATGCGCTCGCGGCCGTTTCGCTAGCTTCACATATGCTAAATTTGGTATCACGCGACGTCAATGGATCACGAAGGTGTGTGATTGGTGCAAACATGACAATCATGACATGCGTGTCAGATGAGAACATGACTACATGCCACAGTCAAGGCACCAATACGCTTCGACGTGACCCGGCACGCGTGCGTGCCGGCGTTCGTTTCGTCGCGTCACGCCGGCGTTGCCACGCCAGGTGCCGATCCTGCCATATACCAACACTACCTAGACTATGTCAATTGCCTAGGTGGTGTTGCATATACTCGCAGGCGCGCTCTGCGTTTCTTTGACGCGTGCACGTTTCAGCGCGTCCGGTGTTCCTCCGTCTCGAAAAGAGACAGACGCAGTGCTGTCTGGGTAACGCATTAGCGCCAAACGCAGCATGTCGCCTTTCGCGCTGGTTGCCGTGACGCTGAGCGCCGACGGACGCTACTCGCGCTTGGCCTCAGACTAAAGAGTGCTCGCGTTTTTCTAACGTAGCATCGCTGTGCCCAGCGTGCGCGTGCGTCAACGTTACGTTGAAGTATTATGGAGACCTTCATGATGCACTCGAGGTCATTTCGCTAGCTCCACATATACCAAATTTGGTGTTACATGGCGTCAATCGATGACGAAGGCATATGGCTGGTGCAAACATGATAATCATGAGACGCGTGTTATGTAAGAACATTACAACATACCACGCTCATAGCGTGCTCGCGGCCGTTTCGCTAGCTCCTCATATACTAAATTTGGCATCACATGACGTGAATAGATGACGAAGATAAACGACACATCCAAACATTTTAATCATGATATGGGAAGACATGTACGGCATAATTTACCTCCACTTCGTAACGTTGTAGTGATTTGAAAGTGGCATATCAACCTTCCTCATTCGTGCTTCACATATCATCGATTCCCACTGGGCGTGGGATCTGCCAATTTTTTTCCATGTACATTTCCCTCTTTACTTTTTCTCCTTGCCTTCTTATTTCATTTCTCTTTCCCCAGTCCAGGGCAGCGAACCGGCCAATTTCTTCTGATTAACCTCCCTGCCTTCAACATAACATTTCTCTCTGTATCTGTTTATTTTTAAGTGTTCTATGTTTTTGCGACAGTAAACTTGTCTTACTCACCATTCCATGGTCCCACAAAATGACCAAGAGGGCACACAAGTGGCAAACACCATTTAAGATCGTACAAGGAACTACGAATGTATGCGAAAATCCTCACAGAACTATGCATGTCACGGCAAAGACGTGCGTCTAAATGAGGAGTTTTTCCGCTTTTTGAGTGCGCCCTAACAACACTTGAAAGCACTTTAACGTGCCGACGCTTTCTTAAAAGGCATCATATACTGCTGACCGGTATTCGTTGCCACAGTGCAGGGCGTACGCCACGGACACTGATGTCAGCCTTGACAGAGACCCTCGCGGTAACAAGATGTGTGCTGCTTCAAATTCAAAATTTACTAATTGTTAATATCCCTCACATACAACAAGTGCATGAATCCACCACTACCGCGAAGATTTCTACATTTAGGAGTGGGCTGCGGTGTTAGTTGTGTAGCGGTAAGCGCTCACCCGTGTCAGCCGGCCAGTTAATGAAGCCTTCCTCCTGCAAAGTGACCCATATGTTTTTCCTCCGTATCGATACCAATATTAGGTTAACTCCGAAATTCAAGTTAGCCCATCTCAACTTTATTCGTCTTCCTCGAAGCCATATGTAATCTTTTCACAAAAAGTCTTAGTATTTCTGTTATAGACGCAATGGTGCCGCCAAAGTTCATGCAGAACTTGCAAAAAAGTGTGCCGCCTTAACTTAACACGGCAGTCCCTACACCTTCCTTTTATCTCGCTCTGCAGCTACTTGCTTACTTAGTGCAGTAACTTTGCACCTTATCACTGTGACTACGAGTTCATGTGGGTCCTTGTGTACCACCGCTGTTTGGAGAACTAGCTCAGTTAACGTGGTTACGTGAAATGAATTCACCTTCGCGTTGCATGATGTCGCACGTTTTGCCTCATACACCGCTTCTTCCTTTAACAGCAGACGCATAGCCTATACGCTCTAAGGTTTTCATGCATGCACGCTTTCATGTGTAAATACTGACAATTTCACAGGATTGCGGAGAAGGTGACCATCATAAACAAGATTGGCCTCGCATCTGCATGGTTCACTGAAGATGTCATCGAAAGACGACAGTCTTGGCTGTGGGGAGAGTGAACAAAATCTTTATTTGATGTTCTGCGCGAGAAAATCGGTGAGTTGTATTTTGGAAGCGCTGCGTTAGAGAGTCTCGATCCGTGCAGCGAAGGCTAACGAGCGCATCGAGGCACGTTAGACACGAGCGCCATCTGGCAGTTATCTTCGAGAACAAAGGGAAGCGTGCGCGCCCACGCAGAAAGATGTGCGCCTGTCTCAGAGGCCATAAGGACTAGAACCCATAGCGATGGGCAGGTGCCATCACCGTGTCGTCTTAGCAAAGCGTTGGAAACACTTGCCTTTTTGAGCATCTCATTGCACTGTCAGCGCCGCGTGATAAACGCTATGATCCTTAGAATTACTTGTGTGGGCCTTCGCTAGTATAAAGGCACGCGTACAAAGCATAGACGTGTTGTTATGATGCCTCAGATATGCGCAATATTTACTTCCTAGTTGACAATCGCACAAGTATGAACGCTGAAACTTGAGGAGTATTGGTTAGCGCTGCGGATTGGGTTGGCCGTTTGAAGTATTATCTGTTCACTTTGGTGTCATAAAACAATTTTTATCACGGACAAACAGACAAGTGTACAGACAGAAAGAAAGAAAGACAGACAGACCTAAATTTTGGCGTCGAAGGCGCCCAAGAAAACTATCGTCCTTAAAAAGTGAGCCGCATGTAATTCACTCATGCTTGTCTTAGAACCAACTAGTATTGTACAAAACTAGCTTTTAAAAACCAGGCAGATCCCACGTAACTCGGATATCGATAACACGGGGAGTCGCTCATGTTTACCTTAGTACCAATTAGTTAACGCACTATACTAAAGAAAAAAGAAAAAAATAACAGCTGGAAAGATGGTTACTATATACTGTAACTGAGGCCGAGCGATTATCTGAGGCTTCATTGTTGTAGGCACTAATAATTTTGTAGACAAGCCACTGTAAAATCGTGTGTCACATAGTTCACCCTAAGAGACTGTCGGCGTTTCACGCAAGAAGCGTGTTCGGGGATAGGCCATGGCGGCGGCTGCGCGCAATGTGCACTCACTGTGCACATTGTGCACTCACTGTGCACTCACTGTGCCACGGAGTCCTGGCGTGGACGAAGGCAGCAGTCGGCATGTCCATGCTCAAAAGTATTTATTTGGCCGAACTTGTGGCCGGGAAAGCTAAACTACAACAAGCAATACACGCTTTGCACCGATAGCGGCCCACAGTCTTCCGTCGATAATCTGATGGGCGGCAACGCAGGTCAGCATTTATACACGTGGCGTCCAACGTTCGAGCGTGGTCGCTGGTGGTCAAGTTTCTTCCAGAATAAACTCAGCTATTTTCGCTGGCGTGCTCACACAAAACAAGTGATGCGGAAACTATGAAGAATGACATCAGGCAAGTCCTGGTGGTCCCCAGGTGGGAGTAGCCGGGTGGTGAGGGACAACGGAAGTGCCTGCAGTGGACCACAATAAAGCTGTACTTACTCACTCATTCACTCACTCACACGTACAATGCGCCGGCAGTCTAAAACTTAGTTTGTGTGTGGCAATATCCTGTGAAGATATCACTCTGGTAAATAACTTTACGCCTCTTTTTCTTCTAAATAAATATTTCGGCTGTGAAAAACAGCTTCGTTTCTAAAGAAAGTTACAGAAATGCTCGTGAGGACTTCCGCGTGCTTTTGTATCGCCTACAGTCAAACCTATTCCATCCCCTCCCCTGTTATCCTACCCAGTCTGCTTCTTTAATGCATAAACTAATAATGCGTACTCTAATGAACATCTCTTATGCATACTATCAGCCACACCACGATGGCCTAGTGGCTGAGGTACTCGGCTGCAGACCCGCAGGTCATGGGATCAAATCTTGGCTGCGGCGGCTGCATTTCCGATGGAGGCGTAAATGCTGTAGGCCCATGTGCTCAGATTTGGGTGCACATTAAAGAACCTCCGGTGGTCAAAATTTCCGGAGCCCTCCACTACGGCGTCTCTCATAATCATAATGCTACGTGCATGCATTATACATATGGATATTCTGGGCGGCGACGCGCGTGTGTGCCTTACGAGGTAGATGAAGGGTTGTCTCCGCTCGATCACTGGTGAACCAGTCACGCTATTACTGCTGGTTTAAAATACATCTCATCCAAAGTCTCGTCGATATGGCCTCGCGTCTTATCCGCAACATATTTGGTAGAGGTGGAACGTTCCCCGTCCTCATCACGAAGCTTTGCAGTGGCCACACCATTCAGTCTCCGGCAATGGCTACCAATGACAGCTACCCGTCAGCGTCTCCATATGTAGCTCCAGCCACTACATACCTGACGATGCCCTACCCTGGTTATCCCGGTACATTCTCCGCATAACCTAGGCTCTACGTTCACTACTGGCTCTGTATATACGAACATGTTAGCCAGACACACCAAGGGGACCATACCATGGTACTCGCCAACGTAATCATTTATTACATGTGGAGCATGTTATACTAGGGGCTAGTCATGCGCCGTCACCGTCCGCAGCCTCCCCTCCTCCTCTGCCAGCCATCTGTGCATCCCTTCTTCCTCTCAACACAGCGCGCGCTGCGCTCGCTTCTCCCCTCCGCTCACCGCGCGATCTTTTTAGTTTTACGTGCGCCAGCTGTACGCTAACGCGCGCATGTGCAGGCTGGGGCCGGCGCTCGATATAAAAACCGAGTGTCGTGGCGCGCCGCCCTTCGTTGGTTAGTTTGTGCGGTCGCTCCAGGTCCGATGTCGCTGGTGAAAATGTATGCGCAAACATCCGCAAACACACTTATCGCAAACTCGCAAACACACGTATCCACAAACACACTTACTGACTTCCCTTCCGCTAGCGTCAGCTATTATGTTGGCGGAACCGCGAGCAATTCCGAGGACACTTCGTCCGTAGACAAGGCCGCGCTGTGAAGAGCTCGTGATGCGGAACACAAAATGTGGTTGACCACTACATGGAGTCGCGGCACTCGCTGAAACGAGCAACGCACGACGGCAAACATCATCCGACCACGCTTCGCGGGACGTGTAACGATCACGTCTTTGCAAATTTCAACCTCCGACCACTGCAACCAGACCCACTCACCCTTCAATTTACAAACCATAAAGCCATCTTGCTCAAAATACCCAAAGCGTTTCATCAATAAACATCGTCTTTCGCAGCATACGTGTGTGCGTGTTCACTCGTGTTCACTTATAAACACACGCATGTCGCAAATTACAAACCACATTTATCGCAGTTCAACATATATGCGCCGGATGCTAACCAGTGTTCCCTCTCGGGAAATTGCGGTCATTTTTTTGGACGGCACCCCACGTGTTTGGTTCGACGCCCATGAGACCGAAATCACCAGCCGGGATATCTTCAAGGAGCGACTACGTGACATCATGGGGGACCCGTCCGGTCACCAAATGGAAGCGCGAAAAAACCTCGCCACTCATGTGCAGTCCTCAAGTGAGTCGTATGTCTAGCACATACAGGACGTGCTCCCGTTGGGCCGGAAAGTGGACGAGAAAATGACGGAGACTGACTAAGTGGGTCACATACTCAAGGGCATCGCGGACGACGCCTTCAACTTGCTCGTATACACTATCGTCATGACCGTCGATATGATTATAAAAGAATACCACCACTTTGAAATGGTCCTACCTCAATCTACGCGGCTACCAAACACGGCCGTTACATCTACCTGCACCGATCTCAGTGCCACACCACCCATGCAAGAAAACGTGACACGTATAGTTCGACGCCAGCTTGAGGCGTCAAGTCCGGCGCCATTTCTTTCACTTCCACTCAACTATGGCGCCGCACAAACTCCTGTGGCAGTCTCCGTTATTCGAGCCGTCATGAGGCAAGAAATTGCAAAGCTCGTTTTTCCTGTGATCTGCTCTGTCTCTCAACCCACCTCCAGACCAATGACAACAAATGCACAGCGCCATGACTCATATTTTCTTCCGCGATCCCGCAATTCGACGGAATGGAGAACCACAGACGACGAACCAATCTGCTTCCACAGCCACCGAGTTGGCCACGTCTCCCACGACTGTCGCAGCACTTGGAAGCCCCTAACCTGGAGCTTATTTTCCTCTTCTCGCCCTTACGACGACTCCCATCAGTATTCGCCTAGTCGTGTGTCCGACGTCCCTTGCAGCCACTCCACCACTCGTTCGCTGTCCCCTCAACGCCGCCATTCCCCATCGCCCCAACCACGCCGCTATCCATCGCCGGTTAACTATGGATTCTGTCGGACGGAAAGCTAGATCGTGCAGCTCCGGAAAACAGTGCTGCATCAATTGCGACTGACCCAAAGTCCCCGTTGACCCTTCCCTCTAGTTCGAGTTTGATGGAGGTGTATGTGGACGATACTTTTCGACGGCGTTAGTCGATACCCGAGCTCAAGTGTCCATAATGAGTGCTCATCTGTGTCGCCTACTCAGAAAAGTAATCACGCCTGCAGCGACCAAAGCCCTCCGTGTCGCTGACGGTGGAACTGTGGCCATCACTGGAATGTGTACCGCTCGTGTTAGCATTCCCGGCCGCCATGTCCCCGTTTTATTTACGGTGCTCGAGAATCGCCTAACGACCTAATCTTCGGCATGGACTTCTTATCAAGGCATTCTGCCCTGATCGATTGTGCCGCTAATACTCTCTGCCTAGAACTTCCTCTTCTTCCGGATTCTCACCCTGAACTCCTGATCAGCTTCTGCACCACTGACTTCTTCTGGCTACGACCTAGAGCTCTCACATCCGTTGAATTGGCAACGCCCTCTCCAATGCTCGACGGTGATTATATCGAGACGCCGATTCCTGATGTTCTCCTGGCGCGTGACATTACTGCTCCACACTCCGTCTTAACCATGGCCTCTAACCGAACATATTTGCCCATTACCAATTTCGGTTTCATAAAGCAAGTTCTACCTCAAGAAATTTCGGTCACCATGCTAAGACCCTTCATCGACGACCACGTCACCAGTTTGTGGCAGACGTATGTCCCAATCATTCATGCCACCCACAGGATGTCACGTGCTTCGATGCGACCTTATGCTCTATGATTGCCCCGGACCTCGAACCTGAGAAGTCAGCCACGCTCCGCCGCCTTCTGGCTTCCATACCGCGACATATTCGACATAGACAGCCGTCCACTCGGCCAGACTTCACTCATCAAGCACCGCATTAACACAGGTGATTCTCTTCCCATTCATCGTCGACCATACCGTGTGTCTGGCCCCGAGCGTAAGGCAATTCAACAAGAAGTCACCAAGATGCTAGCCAAAGGAATCTTTCAGCCCTCTTCGAGCACTTGGGCGTCCTTCGTTGTGCTCGTTAAAAAGAAAGATGACACGTGGCGCTTCTGCGTTGATTACTGCCATCTGAATAGAATCACGAAAAAGGACGTTTACCCATTGCCCCGCATTGATCGCACTCTCTATTGTTTCTATGGCGCCCGATACTTCTATTCAATGGACCTACGTTGCGGCAACTAGCACATTGCTGTCGACGAAAAAGACTAAGAGATGACCGCGTTTGTAACTCCAGACGGCCGATACCAGTTGAAGGTTCTGCTGTTTGGGCTATGCAACGCCCATCCATGTTCGAGCGCATGATGGACTCTGCTAAAAGGGTTCAAATGGTCAACATGTGTTTGTTACCTTGACGATGTTGTATATTCCCCAACATTTGCGACCCACCTTCAGCGTTTTTCAGTTATTATCTACATCTTCCGCATGAAAGACCTTCAATTGAACTCGTCGAAGTGCCACTTCGGACGCCGGCAAATTACTGTGTTGGGTCACCTTGTCGACGAGTCAGTTGGGCAGCTGTACCCGCAGAAAATTCATGCAGTCACCAGTTTTCCTGTACCCAAATCAGTCAAAGATGTCCGGAGTTTTGTAGGACTTTGTTCCTGTTTTAGAAGGTCCATGAAAGATTTCGCAACCATTGCTCGACCCCTCACTGAGCTTCTGAAGAAAGACGTCACTTTTACGTGGGGTACCGACCAAGCTGCTGCTTTTTATCACCTAATCACGCTACTGACAAATCCACCTATATTGCCTCAAGTTGACCCATCCTCTCCGACAGAAGTCCGAACCGATGCTAGTGGTCACGGGATCAGAGCCGTCCTACCCTAACGCCAACGGGGACACGACCGAGTTGTCGCCTACGCTAGCCGCTTCCTCACAGCTGCGGAGCGCAACTATTTCAATACAGAGCGTGAGTGTCTTGCTCTTGTTTGGGCAGTCTCAAGGTTCCGCCCATATTTATATGGCACAAATTTCTCTTTAATAACTGACCATCATGCACTATGTTGGCTTACGTCACTGAGGGATCCTACTGGCCGGCTCGGGCGCTGGGCTCTGCGACTGCAAGAGTATACCTACAATACGGTGACGTATAGGTCTGGACGCCTACATCAGGACGCAGACTGCCTGTCCCGCTACCTGGTCGCTGAATTGAGCACTACGCCTGAAACCGACACCGACCCTTGCGTCTTTTCCCTTTCGCAAATGACATGCGTCGGTGACGAGCAGCGCCGAGATGCGTCCTTACGTGCTATCGTTGAGAGCCTCGAATCACGATCTTCCAATCAGTCCCATCACTCATTCGTACTCCACGACGGTGTATTATACCGCCAAAAGTTTGAGCCAGATGGACCGGCCGTGTTGCTTGTCGTTCCGAAACACCTTCGCTCGGAAGTTCTACATGAACTTCATTACCTTCTGACTGCCCGTCACCTTGGTGTATCACACACTTACGACCGAATCCGCCGACGCTTCTTTTGGCCAGGGCTTGCACGCTCGGTCAGAAGATACGTTGCGGCTTGTGAGAAATGTCAGCGCCGCAAAACACCATCGACGCGTCCCACTGAATGCCTTCAGCCACTTGACATTCCATCAGAACCGTTCTTCAGCGTCCGCTTAAACCTACTTGGCCATTTCCTCTTGTCTTCCTGAGGCAACAGATGGATAGCTGTGACCACCGACAACGCCACGCGTTATGCCATCACACGAGCTCTTCCAACAAGCTGTGCCACAGATGTCGCCGACTTCCTCCTCAAAGACGTGATTTTGCAACACGGAGCTCTAAGGCAGCTGCTTACAGACCGTGGATGCACCTTTTTGTCGAAGGTCATAGCCTACATCTTGCAGTCATGTGAAACGAGGCATAAGCTGACTACGTCGTACCATCCGCAGACCGATAGACTCACGGAGCGTCTAAATTGAACTTTTACAGACATGCTCGCTAAGTGTGTTTCCACCAGTCACACCGACTGGGATCTTGCGTTGCTATACGTCACATTTGTCTACAATTCTTCATGCCATGACACTGCCGGTTACTCTCCATTTTTTCTGCTGTTTGGCCGAGAACCAACATTGCCTCTAGACATCGTCATCCTGTCCCCTGCAGAACCGACAAGTGAATATGCCCCGAACGCTATTACTCGGGCCACTCACGCACGCGAAATCACGTACTCGCCTTCTGACCTCTCAAGAGAAGCAACGGCGTTTGTATGATAAAAGAAACCGTGACGTACACTCGTCGCCCGGTTCTTTGGTCCTGCTCTGGTTTCAGACCCGTCGAGTTGGCTTGTCAGAAAAACTGCTTCCTCACTACACAGGTCTATACCTAGTCCTTCGTGTGGTTACTCCTGTGATATATGAAATTGGTCCTGTCACCCCGTCGCCTTCATGTGCCCCACAGGCTACCGATAATGTACATGCTGCGCGCGTGAAGCCCTACAACTCTCCAAGTGACGTTGACATTTAGACGCACCGAGACGGAAGTTCTGCCACCGGGGAATATTCATTCTGCCACGGAGACATTTTGCCACCGGGGACCGGACAGGCTAAAAAATGCTTTTGAACTCCAGTGGAGCAGTCCCAAAAGCAGGTACTTCTTCTTTCCTCGCCAGTCGTTGACACGCCAGGTATGTCCACTGAGGATCCGCGACATGCTTCGTTGATCGGCGAGAGGCCCAAGAAAGTCGCCGGCAAAAACAGAGCATGGCTTTGCCACGTAACTATGGTTGCTAAACAGGCAAGATGGCGGACCTATGCGCTACTCTACTCCCGTAAGGAGCATATACAGCTATTCTAACTAAAGCTACATGGTGCTGTCACTACCAGTGGCTTTGCTTTATTGATAAACTTTGTTTTTTTCAAATTACTGCCAGACTGCGTCAATATATCATGCAGCACCCATTTGCCGATTTTCTCCCGCAGAACGTCAAATAAGCGTTTTATTCTCGCTCGAAAGACAGAAGACTATCAACTTTCAATAACATTTCTCAGCGAAGCACGCATTTATGCCGGCAATTATTTTAGTGTTCAAATATATGTTTGTGAGCAGTGCAACTGCGCCCTCTTCCTTGCGGTCCTAATTGGTGTCTTTAACACGGCTCATAGTCATAAAGTCTACTCCCCGGAGCTCATTACGTAACACCGGCCAAATACGACGTTTTGTACCAGGTTTCAAGATCTCACGGGAGCATATGCAGTGACGGCGTAGATATAAAAGTAATAAATCTGCAGTGGAGGCCATATGAGTGATGATTGATGGCAGTATTCGACCTTTTCACTCAATGTGCCCTGGGCACCGCCATAGTCTTCTCAAGGCTGTTGGTGCGTGTGACCCCCCCCCCAAAAAAAAAATGCACTGCCCAGGCAGTGACGTCGGCTTTTGTACTCTCGTGCAATAGCCCATCAAGGAAGAAATCCCCTTCTCCCTAAAAAAGGTTCATAGCAGCCGCCTTTTTAGGGAAAAAAAGGGGCAATGTAGTATGGCTACACTTGCCCAAGTTGAAATAACTGAAATCACTGCCTGTTGGAGGGGGGAACTAAATAAACTTTGCAGACCACGTGATCAAGCTCGTTCGCCGGCTTTCTCGGGACCTTTTGTGAAGAGTGGAAGCGCGCATGCGCGGCCATTCTATCACAGAGGGCTGCTTGCTGCGCACGAACCGATCATCGCAATTGATATTTGTTAGAGTTTAGCATCCCAGAGCCACGAAGGTGATGACACGTCGTAGCGAAAGGCTCCGGAAATTTGACCACCTGGGGTTCTTTAACAGGCACTTACATCTAAACAGATGAGCCTCCAGCATTTTCGCCTCTATTTACATTGTGGCTACCGCGGCCGGTATTCCATTCCGCCACAAGTGGCGCAACTCTCAAGCATTAGAACCGCTAAGCCACTGTGGCGGGTTCGATCATTGCAATTAGGGATTGGTGCTGCCAGTAGCGCTAAAGGCACGACATTCACGATGTTTAAGGCGCGAGCTGGGCCCTGTTTGCGATGAATGAACGAGTATTTTAGCCACGGGACTTAAGGCGTACACCTAGCAGCATTTCGTTGTGCTAACAGAGTGTGCTTGAACTGTTTGTTTCGTCATGGCTGTTTCGGTCATGGCTTGTTCGCCATTATAGTTAGAGGAGGATGGTGAGAGACGGGGACAACACATTAAAGTAGCTGAATGAACTACTAGCGCTTTTTCGATCGGGACAAGGCGCCTGCGATAGCAATCTGTGCCAGAAACGTTTCAGTTTGCTGTGTAATCGGGGAAAATAGTGACGAGATAAGACGAAGAAGTTCCAGGCTGCCGCGCCACTGCTCCATTATAAGCACTTCTGGAAACGGCAGCCACAAATTTCGATAATCGAGCCGCGTCCAAAAACGAGCAAGCACGCCAGCGAGATGGAATTGTGCGCCGTGCGAAACACAACAGCAGGTACCGAGTTGTCAGGCGGCGCGCACGCAAACTACTACTGGCTCGCGTGGTCTGCAAACTTATGATCGCGAACCACAAAAAAGTAATGGTGAAAAGTTGCGAAAAACAAGCTTCTCATTTAGCGTGCAATCGTTATTATCTGATGTGGAATTCGAGATTTGACAGTTGAAGATCCGCCGAGCCCCAAACGGGCGGCCGTATATTTCCAAATACACTGGGTTGACTATGATATGAAGGAACCAGGAAGATGTTAGCCGCTAACAAAGCCATAAAAAACAGTGTTAGCAAAAAAAACACTTGGCAACGAGGAGTATGGTGTTGAAAGAGCACTTTATTGACTCCACATATCTCCGAGTTTTTTTTTGTGATAAGTTTGATAGTCCTATGATTTGATTCGATAAAACTACTTTTAAACCATAACTGGTAACATCCTGCAGTTTCCATTTTTCTTTAATTACGGCCAGGACAACTCACAGAGGTGTCAAGCCGCTGCAGTAAGAACTCGAACACTGCGTGCCGCAGCAAGTGGGACGGCCGTAAATGCCGTAGTAGAAGATCTCTTCGAACGACGGGAGCCGGTCGTAGCCTTCAGCCTCGTCCTTCGCGGGAGACACACTGGCCGCTGCCGAGTCGCTTTGCGCGTGAACACTTTCGAGCGGTTTCAGTTCTTCTAGAGCGCAGCAGTTACCCGACGCTTCGTGGTTGTTGCTCGACGTTCCCTCGGGACCATCGTCGCTGTGGGCGCCATTGACAGCAACGGCCCTGTCGCTTAGCAGGTGTGGCTCGTGCTCACCATCGCTGACTCCGGCACCCACTGTCACAATCACCGGTTGCGGCAGAAATTGACTCGAGTTCGAGTCCGTGTAACATAGGTGGGAAGAATGGCCGTTGTAGGCGGGGCTCGACACTTCAATCCACGACGGCTCGACAAAGACGGTCGTCAACGGAGGGCGGACGATTCCATCGTCCGCTATGCAAGCTCCCGGCTGCGTCCTTTTTAGGTTCTCGGCCCTTCCGATGACGGCTCCCAGAAGGAGGCTGCGCCGTAAGCAGGTCCGTCGCTGGAGGCGTCGCAGTTTCTGGCGCGAAGTTGAGAGGAAATGCTCGACGCTGGTTCTCGATGTCGGCCGCGGGACCCGTGACATTACGCCGTAATCGGATCGGATCGAGCGCATCACCGGATATCAAACGCTTCGTTCGTCAGCTGCTCAGCCACCGTTCTGGGGCTGCACGCATCGAGGGATGGGCTGAAAGGTATACACAGACGGGAGCTTTGCGTCTGCGCATTGATGCTTCCTCAGAGAATGTGTCACGCCAGTGAGGCTGCATGAAAGTGCTTTCTGATAGTGGGACTCGCGATCAGGGACCCAAGTTGTGACGAACCATTTTGG
Source organism: Rhipicephalus annulatus (assembly GCA_013436015.1). Taxonomy (NCBI): domain Eukaryota; kingdom Metazoa; phylum Arthropoda; class Arachnida; order Ixodida; family Ixodidae; genus Rhipicephalus; species Rhipicephalus annulatus. Next base: position 155,814 of record WOVY01013164.1, on the reverse strand, counting down.
TATCCGATGCGCTCTTTACCTTGGGCACTGTTGAAAGTTGAAGGGCACACACATGTGTCCTGTAATTGATCTTTGTTTATCACTGACACATTTGATTCCCAAGGAACGCGTCCAACAGTTGCAATCACTGGTTTTCGTGTTCAACTAAAAGGGTTTGTGTGTGTTTAGAGAAAGTGTTTAACGATTTAAAGTACAAAGTACTCTACTATGGGAGAGCATAATGCTGTCCCGACAACAACCCACGTCTAAGGCCGAGGACGTGGCTTGCACTTACATCGTAGTTTTCTAGCAGTGAATATTTCTTGCTTGGATGAAGAGGACAGTTTACGCCGCTCACTCACACCCGCGCTGTAGTATTCTTCGGCTAGTTTTTTTTTCTCCTTTTTTTCAGGTTAGGCTTCCACCTTGCAATGTTAGCATTTGCCGGTTTACACCTCGGTGATACCAGTGTTCGCCCGGAACAAATCAAGTTCACTCATAGTTAATTGTCCTTAGCTGTACAATGCACTGATATGCATTGTACAATGTTGGTATATTAGGTTTAACGTCCCAAAACCACCATATGATTATAAGAGACGCAGTAGTGAAGGGCTTCGGAAAATTTGACTACCTGGTGTTCTTTAACGTGCGCCCAAATCTGAGCACATGGGCCTACAGCGTTTTCACCTCCACCGAAAATGAAGCCACCGCATCTGGGTTTCCATCACGCGACCTGTATTCTTCATACGAGGGGAGTAAGTTTCCCCGCCGCGGTGGTTTGGTAACTAAGGTACTCGGCTCCTGGCGTGCAGCTTGTGTAATCGAATCCCGGTTGCGGCGGCTGCATTTTTGATGGAGGCGAATATGCTGTAGGCCCACGTGCTCAGATTTGGGTGCACGGTAAAGAACCCCAGGTGGTCGAAATATCCGAAGCCCTCCACTACGGCGTCTCTCATAAATATTGTCACAATGCAGAAACAGCAGCAGTCGAATCCAGGGATCTCACTGTAATTGTATTAGAATACTGGCAAACTGATCGGGAGAGAACCTCGTCTTCTTCACTCGCTGCGCGTGTTCTTCGTTGTCCTCTTCGCGTTGCATATTCAATGTGGCAATATGGTGGTTTTGGGACGTTGAACGCCAGATATTTATCAACGTCAGAAAGTCGACAACATCGTCTCTTTTTTTTTTATCCGCGCACAAAATTTGCATCCACATTAACATTACGCTGTAATTCAGCTTACTTGTCATCAAAGAGCGAAAAACTTCATTAAGAAAGTTCAACTCACGGGTCATCTGGGCATCTAACTTGCGCTGATAACTTAATTCCCGAGTTTACAAATAACTAAGCTGTTATCTGCCGAGCTGCGCCTTATAATGCGGTTCCCTTCTAACCTTTATAACAGTGGTCACATAAATCTTCAGTTCACATGTTTCCAAGGAAAGCGTTGATTGATATGTGGGGCTTAACGTCCCAAAACCACCATATGATTACGTGAGATGCCGTGGTGGAGGGCTCCGGGAATTCCGACCACCTGGTCTTCTTTAACATGCACCCAAATCTAAGCACACGGGCCTACAGTGTTTTCGCCTCCATCGAAAATACAGCCGCCGCCACCGGGATTCGATCCCGCGACCTGCGGGTTATCAGCCGAGTACCTTAGCCACTAGACCACCACGGCGGCGCCTAAGGTAAGGGTATACGGGTATTTACATATGGATGGTCAGTAGGTAATAGTTTTGAGGTCTCTGAATTTCGAAGTAACAGTTTTTTTTCTGTTATGTTCTGTTAGCAAGAAGAAGCTCATCCTTGCATGAGTTTTAAGTTCGAGGTGGTTGCACCTAAGAAGGCATAGGAACTTTACCTGCCCAATTTCATCACCACTGGGATGTTAAACAAAAAAAATTGGTAGATCCGGTGTACCGTGAGAATCGGCGTTATGCGAAGCATGCGGAGTGAAGGTGACCATGTTTGAATTTTTTTATTGAGCGATACGTTGTGAAAAGGCGCTAAAATATATGTACAAATGTTGCACGCACAGGCATGTACTGAACAGTTGTAAATATTTACATAACCAATTGTATGCACTTGCGGCGCAACGATGTCAACAGGAACGTGTGTATTAGCAACACCAGAAGCGATAAGCTGATATGAAGCGCCAGTGCTGGCGGGGTTGGTAGCTCAGGACACTGCTACATAAATGAACCTCAGTGCATGGCACCTAACTAAAATTGACCCCAACTTAACGTGACGGCTATATCATGGGAGTATGTATGTTTATAAAATTGGATGCTCAGTACTGGAACCACAATTCACCTTCCAACGGGCCTTGGTTGAGCGTGCCCGGGCTGCAGCCGACGCCAATGGGCTCCCATAAATGGGTGCCGCCCTGGTATTCGCACTGGACAGCCCGTTAAGGACTACTCCCCAGCCTCCCTATTCATAACTTAATGAATTAAATGGTGTTTACTCCCCCTTACTAGCATTATTGACTATTTAAAACATAGTTCTGAGACCTGGCTTAGCTCTGTGGTAGAATGCTTCGTTGCTGTGCAGAATGCTGGGGTTCGATTCGTGCTGTGACCCTGACATTTATTCCTTGCATTCATCGGGTCAACTGCCGATGTCAGGTTTTTCTTAACGCTCACACCTTAAAATTACTCATGCTATCGTCTTTGCTTGGTAGATACTAAGAGTCAATCACCTGTGGAACATATCCGCATACCAGTGGCACAAACCCGCCCGCAGGTATGTGCCATTGTCCGGCGGGAAGTGTTTGACGACGTATACGTGACGAGATTGTGACATTATTCATCTCTTGACCAACGCATCATATTCGTCAAACCAACTTTTGCTCCCATGCTAATTTTTGGTTTACGTCAAGCTAAGAGGGTGATCACGAGAGCTGTTACGCAGATGGACGCCGGAAGTGCGTCCAGTACGCAAAAAAAAAAAAAAGCATCGCATTCAACACCTGTTAACAAGCCTCTCTATCGAGAAGCAAAACGATGGGCGGTTCTCACAGACGCGTGCGAAAGCTTCGATAACCGTACGTGAAGGCCGTGCCGGCATCGTAGTTGTGGCAGCGTTGACGCTTAGAAACCAAGGAGGAAAAAAAGATCTGTATTGCCGCAAGGGCTGTTGAATGAAAGCGATATCGCCAAATAGAAATACTATGCGAAGTGTAACCTTAGCTATAATCTCTTTTATTCCTTGATTTGTCGTCGTAACCATACACGTAGGTAAGAGTGTCTGAGCGGCCGCCTTCACTAGTGACCTAAAACGGGGGGGGGGGGCTCTGTTATGAACCTTTGTCCCCCTACCCCCCCCCCCCCGGCAAACCACGCACGCCTGTCGTCGTTGCTCTGCTCTACAAAAAGCTGACGTAAGATGAAATGAACGCCCGTCCAACGAGAGATGCGTGCAGTCTATCGCTCCAACACGAGGTACAGTGATGGAAGCGATATTTTTAGTTTCGGAGCAGATTCTGGAGCAGGAAATTGGCGCTTTGGAGGAGCCTTGGTGTTTTTTGGAGGAGCAAAAAATGCTAGCCCGGAGCAGCTATTGGTGGAGCACCTGCCGAAAAGCCCCCGCTTCCACCTTGAGGCCATGTGCTATATAGTGAAGGTGAGGCAAAGACAGGCTTCCTACAAACCTGTGGTTGTTCAGTTGGAAAATTAATTTTTCCTTCAAAACAACATCTACCCTTTTGAAACATTCTGCTTATTTTACTGACAGCCCGTACTATGCAACAATATGAAGTTCATATTTTTACTTGCACCGCTACATCACGAAAATCAAGCTGCAAGATGAGTCAAATTTCTCTTTCTCCAAACTTCGGGACGATAGTTTGGCAATATTTTTGCTGCGCTTGCTCCCGAAGTATTTTATTCCTTTAATATCAGAACATATAAATCACAAATTGTAAATATATCACGGGTGAAAAGAAATGTGCTTTAAAAAAACGCTATACACGCAGCATATTGCATGTGTTCCATAAAGCGAAAAATAAAGAAAATATTACAAAATGAAAGAACTATCATAGGCACGAAACAGTAGTGTCTTGAGATTAAGGGAAAAAAGCTGTTTTGTATTATTAACTCATACCTGTAATACTACATTAATTATTTAGTGTGACACAGTTTCGTACTTGGGTGCCCAAAATTTGAAGCACTTTTCAGGCAACACAAATATTTTTCGCGACATATAACACCTCAATAACTACGTCTCGCATTCACGTATACCAATACGATTTTTTTTTTTCAACATCGTCACAGATGGTCGCAAATGGACCGGGTACATATATGGAATAAATTGGAACAGCCCATCATATATATATATATATATATATATATATATGTATGTGTGTGTGTGTGTGTGTGTGTGTGTGTGTGTGTGTGTGTGTGTGTGTGTGTGTGTGTGTGTGTGTGTGTGTGTGTGTGTGTGTGTGTGTGTGTGTGTGTGTGTGTGTGTGTGTGTGTTGGGGGAGGGGACATTCACCAGCACCTGCGAGGGGCGCTGTGTAGGGCAGCCCCGAAGTGAACGTCCCGAACTGTTTGCGAGAGGTCGTTACTTCGGCGCGGGCGGGCGCGCGCTGACGGCTCGAGGCGCGCACTTGTTGGACAAGATTATCGTATGCAAGATGGGAAGAGGAGGAGGAGGAAAGGGTTGCTGCGGGGGTCACGAATCGGGGGAGGAAGGGAAGGGCGACGCAGGTGCTTCGATAATGGGCGCGAGGTCACGACGCGAACGTGCTCGTCTTGCGGTCGCGCAGGCAGCTCGCTCGCTGTTGGACGGGTTTTTACTGATGGCTCAGTGGCATCGCTGCGCGGGCGTTAGCGCGCCTCAGGTTACTGAGCACAGCCGACACGAGAAAGATGCGAACGAAAGGGGGACGTCGTTATAACTATATAGACGTCGTTTTAAATACGGGGGACGTCGCACTGAATTGTTCAGGAAATTTTGATCGCCTAGAGTTTTTTTTTTTTTTTTAACGGGCGCCTAAATCGAAGAACACGGGCCTCCAGCATTTTTGCTTTCTTCGATAATGTTGTCGCCGCGCCCGGGATCCGAACCCGCTATCTGTGGGTTCGGATCCCGGGCCCACAGATAGCGGGCCTGCATGCCTCACGTGACCCAGAGAGTCACGTGAGGCATGCGGCAGCAGCCAGTGGAGCCCTGGACATTGGGGCCCCACCCATCAAGCTCATGACCCCTGTTTTGAACCCTTGCGAATGAAGTTTTTCCTTCCTTCCTTTACTCGCCAAATGTGATTCACCCCATCCTTATTCTGGTTTATTCACTCTCATGGTTTGGCTCCACGGTCACTATATACCTGTCCTAAGTACACATATTCTTTTTCAACTTCCAGCCTTTCTACGCCCATCGCAAAGTGGTGTTTCCTGCCGAGGCTGTTGCACAATACTCAAGTTTTATGCATATTATTTTTAGACATACTCTTCAACCTTCCATGTTCAGTTCAGCAATAATGAGCTGTAATTCGTCCCCTGAGCTATTCATCAAGGCAATGTCATCAGCAAATCGCAGGTTACTAAGATACTCTCCATTGACTCTTACCCCTCACTCTTCCCAATCTATACGGTCCTGTAAACCTTCTGTAAACACGCAGTGAATAGCATTGGCGAGATCGTGTCTCCTTGCCTTACAACGTTATTTATTGGAATACCGCCGCTTTCTTTATGAAGAACTTATAGTGGCGGCAGATCCACCGTCGATTTCTTTCAGTATGTTTATGTAGGGTTCTTCGCGATGTCCTGATTCCACAGTGCCTGCATTACTGCTGATGTCTCGACTAAGTCAAATGCCGTCTCGTTATCTATGAAGGTTATAGGGGCACGTTGTATAGGGACTGGTTGTATTCCGTTCGCTTCTCTTTTACCTGATTGTTAGAATGAATGTAATCTATTGCGGAGTAGCCTGTACGGAATTCTGCTTGGTCCTTTAGTTGATTGAACTCTAATGTCCCCTTAGTTCTATTAGCTATTATTTTTCTAAATAGCTTGTAGACAACGGACAGTAAGCTGATCGCTCTATGTTTTCAAGTCCTTGACTTCTCCTTTCTTAAGGATTAACAAGATGTTGGCGTTCTTCCAAGATTCTGGTACCCTTCCCGTCAAGAAACACTTCGTATATTACGTGGCCAATTTTTCAGACACAATGTCTCCGCCATCTTTCAGTAGGTTCGTTGTTACCTTATCCTTACCAGCGGCTTTGCCTTACTAGCGGCTTTGCCTCTTAGCATTCATTCTAAGAATTCCCCTACTTCCCCTGTCGGTACTGGTAGAATGTCGAATTCCTCTAGACTATTATTGATTCTCACGATATCTTTTTGGTTGTTTTGGCTTCTGTACAGCTCTCTGTGAAACTCCTACACGCCTTCTACTATCCCATTCATATTGGTTATGACATTGCTTTCCTTGTCCCTTAATGCATACATCAGATTTTCGCCTATGCAAAAGTCTGCCCTCGCAGGTTTTAGGCTTCTGCCTCTTTTTACAGCCTGCTCAATTCTTTCCATGTTATAGCTTCTTATGTCAAGAACCTTACGCATATAGCTCTAGTCACTTTATTTTGTCGGTTGCATTCGATGTTTTCATGGTTTGTCGTCTTTTAATAAAATTTTTCGTTTCCTGAGACAGTTTGCCAGTGTCGTGTCCAGTGGTGTCCAGTGACTGCATATATATATATATAGTGGGAGTAATAATTCAATAGGCCAGTTAGTCTTCGTGAAGGTATGGGATATGGCACAACGGGAGCGTTGTCAACAAGGATAAATATATTTATTTCCCAACAGTTCCGGGAAGGGTCCTCCCTTCATCTGGGGATGAGTTATACTGACATGAACTTCCAAACTTCGTTGCTGCCGCGTCCCTCTCGCCTTCAAAGATGCTTGCGAGAGTGAGAGGGAAATAAAAAAAGGAAAAAAACAAAAAAGGGGGGAGAAAAAAGACGAAAAAGAAAAAGAAAGAAAAGAAAGTAAAAAAGAGGAAGAACCACTGTCAACGCTGAGAACAAAACCAACTGTCCGTGTACGTCCACATACGGTTCTTATCACGTGCTGTTCAGTTCTCGACGTGTTTCGGGCCACCCAAGATTGTCGCCGCGGTGCCGGGAGGGTCCGTGACGGCGTGCGTAAAGAAAGGGTTTCCCCGTAATGGGTCGGTATGCGTGCGGCGTGCGTAAAGGAAGGGTTTCCCGTTAATGGGTCGGTCGGCTCTTTACATTTAATCTTCGTCCGTTTCCCTTCAATGGTCATCAAGCGGTAGGCGAACGTAAACAGTTTGTATGTGCATGTGGAAAAAAGAAAAAAAGTAAGAAAAAAAGAAAAAAAGGAAAACAAACAACAAGAAAGGACAGTGTACATGTACGAGTCAGTCAGAAAAAAGCATAGTCTCCAGCTCCCAATCTTTGTCACCAGTTTTCTCCTGGCTTACTTCTCGGAGGCAGTTGAGTTTTCTGGGGTCTTCGTTGATGCCGGCTACTAATGTTCGAAATTTGAAAAAAAATATGCCTCACGCTGTTCGCGCTCGCGTCTGTTTGAGAAACTGGACTGAAAATAGTTACGCTGATATTTTCAAAATTGTGGTTTGGCAGGCGCAGATGTCTAGATAAAGGTAGCTTCGGCAGTGAAGCGGCGTGGTACCGGTGATTATTGAACCGCAGCCGAAATGGCGTGTCTGTTTGGCCGATATATTCTTGTCCGCAGATGTTGCAATGTAGCATGTATATTACGTTACTGGAGTCACAATTAAGGCTTTCAGTTATGCAGAATTGCAAATCCGAGAAGTTCGCTTTGGATTCACGTGTTGTGACCATCTGTGGGCATACCTTGCATCGAGCTTTTCCGCAGGGATGGCACCCTGATTGAAATTTGGGGGTGTTTGTTTTTGCTTTGACAAGAATGTCCTTCAGATTTTTATCCCGTCGGTACACCACGTGAGGTGGCTTCGCGAAAATAGAAGTTAGTCGTTTGCTTTGCCTGATTATGTTGAAATGGCGGGAAAGTATGTTGTTGATTCGTGGCGCTGATGAGGAGTAAGTTAGTACAAGGTTCGTTTGGGAAGTCGTTTTAGGTACTCTGTTTGGTCCCTTAATTATATCATTCCTGTTCACGTTGCGAGCACATAGTATGGCATCGTCAATAATGTCTTCCGGATAATTTTGTTTCAATAAGGAATGCTTTAGGTGTTCCGCGTGTCTGTCAAATTCCCGCATATCGGTGCATATTCTTCGGTACCGGTAGGCCTGAGAATATGGAATACCCGTTTTTCAATGCTTTGGGTGCCTGCTGTTGCTATGCACGTACATTTGACGGTCTGTAGGCTTTTTGTAAAGGTTTATTGACAAGCGGCCATTTTCGACCGTGACAGTGACGTCCAAAAAGTTCATGCTAGTTTCGAAAATTTTGTGCGTGAATTTTATTGATGGGTGGCACTTGTTAAAATCCTCTATGAAGCGGAAAAGACTTCCCTCATCATGGTTCCATATCATAAAAATATCGTCTAAGTATCTTCTGTAGTAGAAAGGTTTCAAGGTGCGTCCCTCAATGAATGGGATTTCAAGTGAAGCCATAAAGGTGCTCGCGAAGTTTGGGGTCATTTTCGTGCTCATTGCAGTGCCACTGACCTGAAGGAAATGCTTGCCATTGAACTCAAAATGGTTTTAATTTAGTTCAAGTTCAAGAAGTGTAAACAGTACCTCGCCACTTACACTAGTTGATGAGTCAGATTTTACATATTCAGAAACCATAGCCGCTATTCCGTCATGGTGGGGTATGTTGGTGTACAGTGAGAAGACGTCCATGGTCACCAGAAAACTGCCGCCTGGGATGTCGAGATAGAAGTTTCGCAGATGAAGTGGTTTTTGTCCTTTAGGTAATAGGGAAAATTTGGGGGGATGTTGTTTATTAAGGAATTGATGAATTCTGATATATTTTCTGTTGATGTGCTGTTACTGGATACTATCGGACGTCCCGGATTACCTGCCTTGTGTATTTTGGGGAGCAAATAGAATCAACCGGGAACGGAACGGGCCGGTAACATTGCTTTTAACATTTTGCCGGTAATTTTCTCGTCCCGGCGGAGATTGTTTAGGGTTACTTTTATCTCCCTTTCAAATTCGGGAGTCGGGTCCGTTGGAAGTTCTTCGTAGAATTTTGTGTCTGATAGCTGTCGTTCCCCTTCCTTTAAGTAACTCGTACGTGTACACTGTCCTTTCTTGTTTGTTTTTCTTTTTTTCTTCCTTTTTTTTCTTTTTTCCACATGCACATACAAAGTGTTTACGTTCGCCTACCACTTGATGACCATTGAAGGGAAACGGGCGAAGATTAAAGGTAAAGAGCCGACCGACCCATTAACGGGAAACCCTTCCTTTACGCACGCCGCACGCCGACCGACTCCTTACGGGAAAACCCTTTCTTTACGCACGCCGTCACGGACCCTCCCGGCACCGCGGCGACAATCTTGAGTGGCCGACACACGTCGAGAACTGAACAGCACGTGATAAGAACCGTATGTGGACGTACACGGAATGTTGGTTTCGTTCTCAGTGTTGACAGTGGTTCTTCCTCATTTTTACTTTCTTTTCTTTCTTTTTCTTTTTCGTCTTTTTTCTCCCCCCTTTTTCGTTTTTTTTTTCCTTTTTTTAGTTCCCTCTCACTCTCGCAAACATCTTTCAAGGCGAGAGGGACGCGGCAGCAACGAAGTTTGGAAGTTCATGTCAGTATAACTCATCCCCTGATGAAGGAGGACCCCTCCCGAAAATGTTGGGAAATGAATGTATTTATCCTTGTTGACAACGCTCCCGTTGTGCCATATCCCATACCTATATATATATATATATATATATATATATATATATATATATATATATATATATATATATACAGAGAGAGAGAGAGAGAGAGAGAAAGAGTAAGTCGGGCGCCCCGCCCTCTCCGGGAATATGAAAAGCATTTGCAGGCTTCGCGTAGTACGGGGGATTCGAAATTTTTTTATTGTCTGGGTATATAGGGACTCACGCATACAAAAACACATAGGAACATACCTAGGGCATGGCTGAACCCACCCTCTCGAAAAAAGCTTCTGGCTACGCTTTGATAAGAAGAAAGATAAGAAGATTGCTTTCGTCTTTTGATCAAATGCATGTGACCCTGTCAGCACGTTTCTTTATTGTATTTGCTGACAAAAATGCTCTTTTTAATAATAATATTATTATTACATAATAAATTGAGTTTCGTTGAACACTTTAACCTTTCTTTAAAACAAGGAAAACGAAAGAAGCACAGCTCAACAAGAAGACAAGGCTATGGATGCCACCTTAAAAGCCAGACACCTCGCCGGTAAAAGTGATTCCTCTAACCGCAAAGACATCTGTTGATAGTCTGTGCAGCCTGTTCACAAGAGTCTTTTTTTAGTACCTGGCACGAATGTATTGCACAAAGCACTAACCGCATGGACGCGTGAGCAGCATTGCCAACTGATGTCGCATTGCATGCGTAAACCTCTGCCGTAGTTTCAAATACTCGAGATTCCAAATAACTTACGTGTTCTTATTGCCTGCCTGAATCATATCACCTCGCCATACTTCACTGAGTGATTCAACGACTCTAATGATCTGTAACTCCACGCCTTTTAGACTGTCCCTTTTATGATCCATCAACTGGATATGTCCCGGCAGGCCAGCTTAGACAAAACTGGCAACGGCAGTCGAATCGGTTACTAAAGGTGATGACTTTTTATCCGACCGAACACCACGCAAATGGACAATGCTATCTCATACTAATACAATCTGCATTGCAAGCCCTTCATGCTCAGGAAGAGGACAATATTGCGTATTGGCTTCCGAAATTGTATAATCATTCGATCTCCCGCAACGGAATGGTCACTCGATCATCTTCCAGTAGGTGTGGACATTGCCTTTTCAAGGCAAATGTGTGGACATTTTGCCTTTTCAGGCAACGTGCTGGCTTCAGTAAGAGCCGCTGTGGATAACATCACCTTTCATGTAAAATGTCCATACTCGCGAAGCGACGTAAATTTGATTGTTGAGATCACTTACAATTGACTGGTCTAACCCTGACCATCGGCATAGGCGTCTGCGGGAAATAGACCAGACAGCTTTAACGACTGCTACAACGGCATTAATAAGTTTTCGGAACAGTACTGCGCTTAACACTGGACTTTAGGACCACTTTTTAACATAATTATTGTACATACACATCATTTGCTCATGTCCCTATCAACTCCATCACTCTTTTTCACACTTTTCCTTTTCTCGTGTGCAGAGTTTCAGGCTTAACTCAGCCGAAGCGCAGAAGCTCAGGCCACGCTCCGTGCCCGTGGCTCAGGCCGGCCGCCGACATATCTGCCTTCCAACAAAGTTTCTCTCTCTCTCTTTCTCTCTCTCAATGACGCCGGCACATTAGAAGCCAGCAGAACAGCCATGTTAGCATAGCAACGTCATGTCACTGTGTTGTTTTAAGCCGATTCGACGCCGTGCTCCGCTTACGGAGCAAGAGTAGAGCAGTTCAAATGGGATTTCAAAACAACCGCGTCCGCGTGAGAGGTCACGTGAACAGCTGCACGCAAGCTTGTCCTCCTCTCTCTCTACCACCTCCACCTCCTCGCGTGACCTTCGTCGGGAGCCTCTGCGCGTGCGCGCATTGTTGCGCGGAGTTGTCACAGAACTTGTGGCGGTCGGACGCTCCGCCAGCCCAAGGAATGGCGCGCGTTGCGTGCGCGTACAGGTGCACGCCATGCACGCGGATGCTTCAAATTGTTTGATTGTGCGCGACCTTTGGAGACGGCGAGTGCATCCAGCGATGTAGCGTTCGTAGCTGCGTGTCCGGTGCAGATGGAGCCTGACAGTCCTCGCAGACACCGCGCACGGCAGCTGCTGGTCACCCTCGGTGTCGTAACGGTGCTTGTCATCCTTTACGCCAGTCCGCGCGAGCTGCGCACTGTTATTAGAAACGGTGTTTTCCGAAATCAAACGCACCCGAGCGGGATGACACCGCTTCGTAACAACAGCAGTGACAACCACCAGAACAACGACGCAAGTTCCTGGAAGTTTCCGATCAGAGTGCTGGGACGCTTTCGACACGATTCGAGTTCCACCGTCGACCGCTCCAGCGAAGTCGTTCACGTGCTGCTAATTTTCGCGAACGTCAACGAAGCCAGAAACATGCGCGAGAAGTTGGCGATCTGTCTCGGATCTCTGTTGGCGTTGAGCAGCGTCCCGCTTCGGCTCTACATCGTGACGGACATCGCCAGCGCCGATGTGGCCCGGCAAGTTATAGCGGACGCCTCGGCCAAGGCCTCTTCGGATGTGCTGGTAAGTTGCATTTGCATGCGCGCGACCGCAGCAAAAAACATACAGCGCGATTTGTCCGGACTCGTCTTCCCCGCAGTTCGGCCTGTCCGCCCGCTTTACAATTAGGCCGGGGCAGCGCCGCTCGAACGCCGACCTCCTGAACTCGTGGTGGTGGTGGTGGAATCCCCCACTTGCTCCCTCCTGAGAACCGTCCCGAGCCAAGCGTGCCTATTCCCTCGGGGGAGAGGGGGGTGCGGTGAACGATGTAGGGGGGACCGCCCTCGCAATGTTTGGTTGCCCGCGCTGTGGCGGCGGCGCGCGTCATTCCACATGGGCGTTAGTCATATTTCCAGTTCGTCCATTCCGTTGGGATTTGCGCGGACGCGGCATCTGTTTGAGAAGGGAAGCTTTTCTCACGGTTTTCGACGAACCTGCCCGTGTGAATTAAAGTGCGAGAATATGACATCATGAAATGAAGAGTGGGAAAACAAGCCTAGCTGCAAACGATTACTGCTGCTCGTAAGAGCATCACAGTGCCAAATGGCCTCTGAAAGGACGACAAGTGTTCTTTGCCTTGTTCCCACTCACTTGATATGTTCGCAATCTAGCCACCTGGGATGTTGATAACACTACTTTGAAATAAACAAGATGTAATGGAGCATTCAATGCTTAACTGCAATATGGCAGCAAAGCCCCAGGTAGGTTGCTAATATGACGGATGAACTCAAGATAAGTTTTGCTGTGAAGCATGTCGCAATCTGCCATAATTCGGTGCCAGGAGACAACAACACACGGCCAGGATGCTGTGGTCAACTCGCAAATTATAAAATCCAGGAAGCAGAAATGGAGTGTTACTGGTAATTAAATCGACCCGGTGGATATTATGATTTCTACGGTCTTGTTGGCTAGAGTTACTTTAGGTAAACTTGACGAAGGATGTACAGATACAGTGCCCCGCCGCGGTGGTCTAGTGGCTAAGGTACTCAGCCGCTGACCCGCAGGTCGCGGGTTCAAATCCCGGCTGCTTCGGCTGCATTTCCGATGGAGGCGGAAATGTTGTAGACCCGTGTGCTCAGATTTGGGTGCACGTTAAAGAACCCCAGGTGGTCGCAATTTCCTGAGCCCTCCACTACGGCATCTCTCATAATCATATGGTGGTTTTGGGACGTTAAACTTCACATATCAATCGATGTACAGAAACAGTGGGGATTTTCGACTGTCAACATTTCAATTAAGTAAGAAAAGCAGCTTTTGGCAACAGGCAGAGACAAACTACATACACATGAGGTGGGAAACAATGTTGCCAATTCGAGTTTGTATCGATGTATGCTACTGACCAGTATTGTTTTTTCAATAGATCAGAAAAACAACTAAGTGGCATTGTTTTGCAGTTCTCTTAAAAAATAAGCCATGAAGAACTGTGTGCTTGGGTTGGTTGCACACGGTACAGTGCTTTTTACTTCTTTGGCTAGTTCACCTTGGCTAGACACAGTGTCATTTGTAATTTGGACACTTCTAAGTTCATAATACTTCGTATCTTGCTTATTAAGTAAAATGGCCACTGAACTACCCAGCTACTGTTCACAGTTTGATGCAATCCCAGCACTGTGATCACTAGGTTGGGGTAAGAGACCATAATGTCCCATGTATAGCCTGGCACATGAATATTCTTGGGACTTCCTTCTAGCAGGTTTTTAAGTGGCCTTTCCAGCAGTCACGTGAAACTGTCACTTTATGTTCTTATGATTGATATTTTGCTGAAGGGTTGTGGTCCACATTGCGTTGACCTTCTCTCCAAATTTGGTAGTCCGCGCGTGTATCGGCCACATTAATGTATTTCAACCACTTGCTCATCCTGGCAAGGTAGGCTGCATTTAATGCTTTTCAACACTCGCATGTATTTCTTCTCGCTAGTGAATTGTTTGAAGTGCATTTAGAAATCTGATAGAGCCAAAAGTATGGAGCCAGAAAAGTGTGGAGGACAAATAAGGAAATTGTCTTTTGTGGGGGGAATAATCTCTGAAGATCTCTGAAAAAAAAAAAAACACCCAGTTGGTTAAGTGTGCCTACATTCCCGTGTTGATTTATCAGAGTACATGTATTGGCTTGTCATTAAGTTTTGTCACTTTTTAGTGTTTCCTGATAGTGTGAACAATACGATAACTACTTCATGGTCATAGAACTATGAATGCACCAACATGTCACGGTAAGTTAAGAAAATGTGAATGTCATTACACTGATTAACTACACCGTGATCTATTTTATCTACTACTTCTGCAGCATATGCCCCTAATACTTTGCAGGCAGCACACTTGTTAAAGTCTGTTATCACAGCTTTTATCTACATACACACTTCTTGATAAAATAATAAACTATTTGTCTTGTCAAGTATGGTTGCACGGTGTGTTCCTAAAGCACTGTTACACACTAGATTATCTTGTGTAAAGATACATGGGACAACACAATATCTTCTTTTCTTCATTCCCCTTGTTCTGTTGATAACCACTATGTTACTGCACTTTTTTCGCTATACTGTTTCAGTTTTTGCATACCATGGCATTTTTCATGTTCTTTGGAAAGCTCGGCTTACTCAAAATAGATCATTAAAAAATGCTTGCAACATTAAGAGCTCTGAATGACCTGTAACCTGAGTGATTGGACAAGTTTTTTTATCACTGTTTATGTACTTTTGGTAGAGGTTCTTCTTTGCAGCAGTTGACTAAGGTTACCTCTAGAGCATCCAAATATGTGCAAGGTTGTTATCACACACAAAATGCAACATTTAGTTCCCACAGTGCAAAGAAAAGGCTCTTGAATAAATAGTACCTCTTATGAATAAATTTCAGCTACATTTCACTAAACATTTTTAGCATGATTGTCACATACACTTGAATATGTAAGGAAGCATTAAAGCTTTGAAGCTACTCTGCACAATGAGCAGAAAGGAGCAAAGGGTTGGTTTGAGTGAAGGGGAGACTGCAGACATGCAGTTTTCCAAGTAAGCGGAGTAGTTTGGACAATTACAAATTGGACAAAAGAGAAAGCAACATTTTCACCAGGCAGCTCTCAATAACTGAAAACCAACACAGCCATAGTGCTTGTATGGACAAAGAAACGCTGAAAGAGTACCGGCACCAACACTCCTGCTCTTTTTCTCTTTCTTTTGTTTGGAGCTTAGATGTCTGTCCCACAGTGTATGACAGATGCAAGGGGGGCTTGTTGGTACAGCATGTTAAGATAACAATGGCAGCGCAAAGAAACAGGGCAACAATGAGTGTGCGGTGTCTTTCTCTTTGTTGCCTTTTTGTGTCCCGTTTTTTGTACTACCACTCCTATTCACACGTCTTCCTGCAGGCATCTGTTTCATGAGCATCAATCAGGTTTTAAAGTAACACTGGAACATGTTTTTTCAGTGCTTGAGGAACTCTGCTATGTTCAAATTCTTGCCATCTAAAATTTTCATCGTTCACTCTAGAGAGCGTGAATGATATGTCTCTCTATGCACCATCGGGCTACAAATTTGCTGTGCTAAGGTTTACCGTGCTGGAACCATCATTGGAGCTATTCTTCAGTCTAGCTAAGTTTCAGTATTAATGCAAAGCTTATACTAGAGATGCTAAGTTCTTCCTAGTCGACACTAGGCTAGTCATACTAAGCTATACTATCTAGGTCGTAGACTAGGCTAAACATGTCACATGACAGACAACCTGTCACGTGATGTTGTCTAGCTGTTACATGGTTTATGGTAGGAACATGTTACATGACTAGCTATTATGGGATGTAGCATGATTTAGTCCCATGACTAGATGTCTCGTGATGTTAGGCGATTTTTAACCACGTGACTAATTATTACCCAATTTTATCCACATGGCTCGATGTTACCTGATGCAACTTTAATTTTAGTCACGGCACTAGTTGTTACATATTGCATGATTTTAGTTTCGTGGCTAGTACTTATGCAATCAGTTTAAAGAGCCCACTTTCAGTAGCAAGAGAAAAAAAAAAAGCTACCAGGTCTGCGCAGAACGGGCAGCACAGTCACAGCAAGGATCTGCCTTTCAGAGCTTTTTTAAAGACTGTTTGGATAACTGCTACAAGCAAACTTGCAGGGTACCTGCTACGCCATAAATAATCATAATTTTTGTGTAGTAAACAGGCATTCACTATGCCATCTTTCACCATTTTTTTGTAGAAGCATGCTACCCGCTACACACTTACATGGGATTTTGTGCAATTTTTTATGCTGTGGCTGACGATGAAAAATTACGCCTGAAGCTTTTATAATGGGTTGGAGCATTCCACTGCCCACTCATTACGCGATTCGCATTTTGTGACGCCTAGATGTTCTTTTGGTGTTCTTTACTGTTCTAATACATCAAGCCTGCCTAATGCCAGTTTGCCCTGGAGTCTCTATTAACGGTGTAGCTTTGTTGGCACGCAGGCGATCCGGGTTCGAATCTCATTGTCTCTTAGGTGTTTTTTTTTTTACTCATTTTTTTAATATTGTGTGCGATAGAGAAAAATGAGAGTCATGCTATGTGCTGTGTAAGAGAAGGAGATGGGAAAAGGATAAAGCCAGCGCGTACTGGTTCATATTGATTATTCCTGTTCATAATACCTGGCGCAGTGAGAAGCCCAATGTCCTCTGCTTTGAAATGGGAAAGGCAACAGGATCTTTTTGCAGCAGTCTCCCTCTTCCCATTGCCAATGCCTAATATACCGCCCCCATTAAAAGAGCTTGCATTTTCAGATTTCGCAATAAATAGGAGCTTGGGAATATATCTCCAAACTATTAGAATACTTTTCAGAGTATATTGTACTCTATTCGGGTGCTAATTGAATTTGTTATGTTGTACTTTTTTTTCCCAAATATCAGAAATACATTTTTTAAGTATCTTCCACATGGAGGCGGAAATGTTGTAGGCTCGTGTACTCGGACTTGGGTGCACGTTAAGGAACCCCAGGTGGTCAAAATTTCCGGAGCCCTCCACTACGGCGTCTCTCGTAATCATATGGTGGTTTTGGGACGTTAAACCCCACAAATCTAATCAAGTATCTTCCACAAGTTTGCCATCTGCCTATGCGCAGCACCATGCAATACCTGCAAGTTTTTGGGCTCTCGGGTGATACTATACTAATAGCACTGTGACTCATGCGATGCTTAGTGGAGAGCAGCTCTATTAGTAGCCTGTTGTCAAGGCTATAGTCATCCTTTCATTATTGTGCTAGGATTTCCAATTTCGGTTGCTAGTTTTGTACGTTTCACTTTTTTTATCGCGCTAAGTCCATTCAATCTTTTTTCTTATGCTGCCTTTACTCACTCGGGACGGGTTGCTTGTGAAGCCATTCCCCAACCAATCTAGTTCTCATATCACTGCAATGACTTGAATGCGTGGTTCTTGAATTTGCGTCTGCCTAATCTAGTGACACTGCTAAGCTCCTTGTTGGGGATGGGAGAAGGGGATGAAAATATTACTAGTAGAAAGATGAAGAGAGAGCACACACCGCGCAGGAGTGAAAGAAGAGATAAGAAAGAGGGGGGACACGGTTGAAAAAGTACGAAGATGGCGCATCGTTCAGCGAGAGCTGGACTGCGTCAAAAGATCGCAGACAGCTAGCTGATTGGCGAAAGGTGCACTGGCGTTGGAGATCGAGGATGACACAACCGTTTAGCACGGAATCCAAAATGAGTTTGTAGTGACATCCAAACATTTACCAAATGTAGCTTGCATTGTTCAGGCACTCTCCCTGGCCAATAAATTACTGCTTGCTCGAACAGCAATGTTGACCAGACTTTCCTCCTCCTATCCACTCTTTCGCCTGGTCCCTGTTGAGCTTTAGATAGGACTACAAACACCTACCTACACTTAAGTCACTTCACAAGATATTGCTAGGGAAATACAGCGACAAACATTTCTGGTGCGACCCCGCACCTTACTTGAACACATAACATGCTAAATGTGAGCGAAACAAAAGGTTCATGATGCGCATGTGCGGGATTCAGTCGAGCGTCAAGTGTAGATGGTATATAATTTCGGTTCAAGCAATGAAGCTTTCAGTTGTAAGTGCTTGAGGTGTACACTTTCTTGTCGTTGTCTTTTCTTGCGCTACATTTATGCTGTAAAGGCTCATGCCTCATTATAGCATTAAGGGGCTATTAAAGGGCAAATTTACATCCACTAATAACAGTATAGTACTGAGCAGAAGTTGAGGTCACCATGAATTTGTTCACGTTGACATAGTTTTAGCTTACACATTCATGCACACACAGAATAATCAGTAAAACTACTCTCTCTGTATTATCAAATATGACGAAAAAAAAAATGTATGCAGTGATGTTTTCCGCAGCTTTTACTCACAGTTTTTTTGCGCCTTCTTGTGTTAGTCATGTGGAATCAGCAGCATAAAACCTTGTACACAAACTGCCTCAGTTTACGCTCTCCGATTTTTTTGAGAATATGAGAATTTTGAGAATATGCAAGTATGCAATGAAATAATCGCCAGGCTAAATAGCAACAATACTATTATCATGCTTCTCTAGATATTGAGCATTTCACACCACCTGGCAACTCCTGGCTGTGTTAGTCCACATTTACATAACCACTATTAGAGATCACTGGTGAATTCTGTACTTAGTACGCTTTGTTGGTTCACACAGTGCCCGATGAAAGATCACCATTTACCCAGTTGTGGTTGGGAACTATTTTACATGTTTGCGCTCGGCTGAAGGGTCAGTAGTGCAGGTGCATCGGCTATTCAAGATTACGGGCCCAGTAAATGCACTTTGCAGCCTGATTGCAATTTCAGGTGTGTCCAAGTTCACGTCAGACGTTTGCATGAACAGTTCAATAGTGTGCAACTTGTATTTCATTATTGACTTTGTCCTTCGCGTGAACTTGGAACATAGGGTTCTTTCACTTTGGACCAGACATCATGGTTTGAAAAATAATATTGCCCACAGCAACAGTCTGCACTTCGATTTCTTATAGCGGCCATGTTAACCGGGTGCTTCCTGATTTCACAGTGCACGGATTTTGTTTAGTTGCAGATAAGCTACTTCTCATGGCACTCATCTGAGACATCCAATGAACCAGCTCTTGCATCATTTACTAAGCCTCATTTACAGGCGTGTTATCAGAAATACTTTGGGAGTGAGAAGAGGGGGGTTCCTTTTAAATTTCTGGGAGCGCAGTCCTTATGATGGTCATTGTTAGCTCAATATGCCATAGCGAAAAAAATGTTTGGGGGAGGGTGGTGCATGGGCTCAGTTTGTCACCCCCTGGCTACCCCCCTGCTCATTTATTTCCATCTCTGCTATTTGTGGCCAATGTCACTACCACTGACACATGCTGCACATTTCTCTATCCTCAGCTTCTTCTGTCATTGACCAGCGCAGCATAGGTCAGCAAGACTTGTGGGGCTCACTAAGGCTCAGTCATGAAATATATTTTGAACTTTAGACTCACTCAAACTCTGTGAAAATTTTTCTGACCCGGACTCACTCGGTTTGATTTCTCAACTGGCACTCTGCATTCTCACAAGTACACCTTCCTTACGTCCTTGCCGCATTGAGATCACTTGGGCTCTGGGCCACTCGGGGCTCATGGGAAATGAACACGCTCAAGATGCCGCCCGAGCTCTCGTCCACCGGGCGCTTCATCCAACCGAGCACCACCCCTTGCGACCCGACGCAGTTGAGCCGAGAGATGACGGTCTCCTCTTTTCCCGACCATGCAAGGGACAGAGTGGTTACCTGTGGAGAAATTCATATGTATTACCATAAGGCCCGACTTAAATACCTGCCACCAGACAAGTCGTTTAGTAAGCAGCAATCCACTACCTGTTGTCTATTGCAGACAAGCACTTTCCCCTGTCTGTCACTGTGATGTCGTATTTACCCCACTGTTCACACACCACAATTCAAGACATGGGGTGACCGTAACAACGAGCGCTACCATATCATATAGGCCTGCCCTGCAGTTACTCACTCAATTAAACACAGCATGAACCCTACATTCACAATGTGGGAGGCTACGTTCACAATCAGTGGGAAGCTATGCTGCTCAGAACGTGCCCAAAGGACCAGCTCTGGGCTGTCCGGCTGGCTGAGGATGCCGCCAGGATTCAAGGCCTGGCCGCCGCATAAGGGAGGGGGCTACGGAGGGGTCCATCTCCCGGCGCTCTGCCACCTTTGACCACAGCACGGACACTTTAACAAAGTTTCTTCTCTCCCTCTCTCGAGCTCACACTCCCAAAAATTTTCTTCAGTCGGACTCACTCGGACTCAAACTCACTGAAGCATTACTCACCTGGACTCACTCAGACTCATTGCTCGATCCGAGTCTGAATGAGTCCAAATGTGTCTACTCGCGAGTCTGTTAGCCTAAGGTAAGCTTTTTCGATTGTGTGGTCAATGCTTTTTAACACGAACATCTCACGAAATCGGTGCTCTTTTTAGGGCTGTTTGACCAAGTATCTTCTAAAAACAAGTTCTGGGTGCTTCCAAACCAGTAGGGTAATTTTTCTTGGAAGAGATGACAGCACAAGATATAATGATCAAAAAATTTTGTATAAGAGCTGAGAAGGGGGGGAGATCAAGGCACCCCCCTGTGTAATTCATGCCTCTAATTAATAAATATTGAACTGCTGTATGACCAATACTGTTTTGAATACCTTTGACTAGATTTGAGTACAAACTTGAATCCAGGTAAGGCTAATAGTTATGCAGAAAATTACTAGATAGAATTTTAGGTCGGCAAGAGAAACTGGAACTCACTCGGACTCACTCAAGAAATATATCTCGCGCTTTAGACTCACTCGGACTCACCAAAATTTTCCTGAACCGAACTCACTCCGACTCACACCCAAGAAAATTTTCTTCAACCGGATTCACTCACTCGCAAAAACATTACTTACCCGGACTTACTCAGGCTCACACTCGCAACTGACCTGAATCTGAGTGAGCCGACTCAGGAGTGAGTTCGCCAACCTATGCAGCGCAGTCACCAGTTTTCAACTCTGCCAGCTGCACACATCGGTCCGCTCCAAACCTTTTGCTAGCTCTTCGGATGTGTGGGCCTCAGTGCTCATCTCTGCATGACTTCATCCCCCAACTTGCTTTCACGCCATTGAATGCCTTCTATTGCCTCGCATACAGTAAAAGCGCATGTTAATGATGTCCTTCCCACCAGTGACCTATGGGCCTCGTGCACTGCAACTTTGAACCGCACAGGCACCACCAACAAACGCCACGGCTTGAAAGTTAGAATCGTTGTTTGTTGCTCCCGGGTTCTCATTCATGGCAGAAAATCATGGCGCCTTGCTGAAATAATGTGGAAACATATCAGAAGCCGAGTGCTTTTTCTCACACAAGTGCACGGCTGACGCTACAGTTGCAGAAATACCGTTCAGAAGCAACTACCTGAAAAATTGTGCCTGTTAATAATTCTCGATCGCGGTTGTACAGCGTGTATGCAACGCCTTGAATTACTCCCGTAAGTGTCTTCGCCCTCTCGTGCTTTGTTTTTGTGAGGTTGTCTTCTCCATATGTGTTGGTGATCTTGTAAGATAACTTACAAGATCAACAACAAATATAGAGAAGGCAACCTCACAACCGTCACCTAAGGACAATATGCATGTCGGTGTTTTCTGCTCTCATGCATGATTTTCTGCTAGCTCTAGCAGTGAGTGCGGGTAGCCAGTGCAAAATATTACGCTCGCATCTTCATCATCATCTACGTTGAGAACAAAAAAGTATTCTATGGGGCTAAAAAAATCAAAGTTTCATCTTTACTCATATATCCTAGTCTACATGGTTTCCCAATAATGTCAAAAGGTTCCATCATGCACAGTTATTATTCTTTCAGACCGCACACTGATCCTTAGCTTGCAACTTCACACCAAGTGATGAGCAACTTCTTTTGAAATGGATGTTAATGCAACTTAAATTCTGTGGAAACCGCAGCGCACACAACTGCCCCTTCTCATCGTTATGTTCACATGTGGACTGGCAGCTTTGGCTGGCGATGCACCTTTCTAGCGGACGACAACCAATGACAATTTGATGGGCTTGCATTCTCATCATCTGATATGTGTGTGCCTGTGTGTGTGCGCATGTGTGTATAGGGGGGGGTAGAGGGGGTACTCTTCCCTCTTGTGGTGTCCACGGGACAGAACAGGTAGTTCCAGTTGCAGTGAAGGAACACTTGTTTCCAGAGCAAGCAGCCATGTTTCCTCTGTTCTTCCTTTTTCTCTTTTGATTAGAGGGTTTTTAGCAAAAAGAAGGACTCAGGGGTTTGTCTTTCCAGTGTGCTTTGAAAGGAATAGGAGATAAAGTTTGGTAGAATGCTTGCATTCACAAGAGTCGCTGTAGGCCAGTTCTTCGGCTACAGCCCCCAGCCAGCTCTAGTTTGAGAGGTTTTTCAGAGAGAAGAAAAAAAAACCTAATTGAACAAAAGGTAGCACAGTGCATTTATACACATAGAAAAAAAAAACTGTGAATGCCATTCCTGGAGAAAAGCGGCCACTGTAACCGTAAGCGTCATTCAAACATGCATATGAGCTCCTAGGCAGCAATCCTAAAGTGCACCACTAGCACACCTAGCACAGCACAGACAGCAGTAGCACTAATATACCGGCTCTTGAGGTATACAACACAGGGTCTTTTTTGTGCCTCTCCCCTGCTTCAGCATCATGGTCATATTCTACCGCTCTTGCTATCGCCAAATACATGGCCGTTCCACTTTTTTCTTAAATAAATATCGCCGCTGACCTCCGCAGTTCTCACGGGAACATGGGCAAGCAGAGCACACTGCAGCCACTAGCGTCTTTCTGTGCAATGAGCCAATCGGCTGCTACTGTAGTTGGAATACATCACTTCTTTTTGTGGTTCGACCATATACTGCTCCACTGGCACTTAACTGAACATTATTATTTGCCATATGCTTTTTGTGTTGACAACGTGAAGTGTATTGACCTGCCACTGACTAGTCAAATTTTGTGCATCATTATATATTGTATGTAGTTTCATCATTATTAAGCGTTGTCCCCACCACGCTGCAATTCAATCTGCCAGAGAAACTGCTTTGTGTTGGACCATGGCAGCTGTCATATGCAAGCAAAATATTTTAGTTCACTGCGAATTTCGATCATTCTTGCCTTAGTGATTGAGCATTGTAGGTGCAACACACCTTGAGCTGTGGTGCACTTGAATGAATCGGCATTGAATTGACCTAAAAAAAACAAGGCCTCAGAGGGAAGCTGTGCGACTTGATTATATGCTCTACAGGCTAGAGAGTACTTCATAATCACTGGTGCTATATGTCACTCCTTATCATAGAGGCACTAATTACAACCTCAGCTGTGAAAGAAAGCCCAAACTTCAGAGTTGGCTTAGGGTGCACCATGTGTTGAGTGTCACTAAGTAAGCAGTTTCTTATTTCAATTCGTAAATTTTGTGGTGGGCTGTGTTGAGAAGAGTACTATGCTTTTATCTGACATAGATAAACTGACAAGGTTGTTGACATTGCTCTTTCCATTTGTGTGGTGTTGATTTGGCCTGTGTTATTTGTGAAGAATGTGTATGTGCTTTAGTGCACACAACTGAACTCACAATCTGTATCACCACTGTTTATTAAACGTGTTTTTTTTTTCTTTTTTGCGAGAACGAAATTGCATGACCTTCTTGAACTCAACCTTTGATGTATCTACGTTAGCAGCAAAAAAAAAAAAACTGCAGAGAACACATGCTTCTGCATTTGTAATGAGCCCATTAAGCACTGCATATCGGAGTTTCCAGACTGAAAAGACAAAAAAAGAAAGAAGGCTGGAAGAATGCAGAAACCAGCCTACTTGAGCCAAGCGCAGTAAAAGTAGCAAAAAGTATCCAGATGTGTGAAAAGAACTGCATTGTTTTTAAATAACTGAATGGTAAAGCCCTTTAGAGAAGAGATAAATAAGTATTAGCATAAAGCCTTCAAAATGAAATTGTGAAAATTCAAGTATATGTTGTCGATCATTTCACGCAGGATTTTCAAGTTCTTTAGACTGTCACAAAAATGATACACTCTTCACGCGTCTTGCATGACTTTCTTAAAGGGTACTGACACAAATACTTTTTTCTTCTTTTTCCATCGCTGAAAGGTTGAGCCCTCACCAGCCTAAAAATGTGCTCTGTAAGCGTGAGTGCACTCTGAAAGCATGATTACAGTATGTTCTTAAAAACTCGTTTGAGTTTCTTCTGTACCCTTACATCAGAACATGGTGTGAACTCCTTGTCATGTCTTCGTGCAACATTTTTTTGGCTGCTCATTTGACATTTGTGACATTTTTTTGGCTGCTCAGCACAAGTGCAAGTGGCCATTTTGAATGTTTACGATGGCACACAAGCGTTCACATTGCATGTTCTGATATCTGACATCGTCACTAGCCATGCTAGATAGCAAAGTCATCAGTATTGACCCTGTAACCTGATGTCATCATAGTGTTTATGTCAGAAGGTGTGCATTGCGAAAGTCGCTTTAATGTCATGGTGAAGTATCTGCATTTCCCGAGCTTCACCCTTGCTCTGCGTACAGGATATTTGTATGGCAGCATGAACTGACATGCAAAAATTAATGTCTGTACCTGTTTAAAAGAACTGCAAGCAACAGCACTCTGGCAACAATAAAAATGACTGTGGCATGAGTGAGCTCTAAATTGTGGTCGGTAGGTTTGAATTTTGATGTATAAACTGTAGTCACTTTTGTGATATGTATGGTGTTAAAGCCTGAGAACTTGCTGTTCCTGATTTGCAGTCCCTGTACCAAAACCTAAGTTGCACAAGAAGTTCATCGGATGTAAGATCTCTATGATCTTTGAGGGCTGAGCACCCTAGATGTGGAGTGCTTTCGATTATTCTGTCCACTTCTAGTTATGGTCTGAAGGCGTGTTGAGCAGTAGGTGGTTCACTAGCCCTTTGGACTAGTTTTCCCCAAGCCCCAGTCAAGTATTCAAAAGCCTTTCTAGTTTGTGCAACCAAGTGGGAAATTCAACTTAAAGAACTGGAAACATGCCTTGGCTGTCATGTTCTGGCACTGCATATTCGAATGCCAGTGGCTTTGACATCTAGAAATAATAATAATGATAATCTAGTTCAAGTAGACTGAAAAAGTGGCCAAGTGATTGTAAGCAGCTCAAGAAAGTTGCAAAGTTGGTGCAAGGTAGCCAAACCTGGCAATCCTGTTGCATATGCATCTTCATTATTTCCTTACGTTGTGCTCATTTTAATCATAAGCCGTGATTGGGCTGCCCCAATTCTGCGTTGAGGCTCAGGGGAAAGGCAAGCTGTAGTAAGACATACCTCGTGGCTTAAGCCCTGTAAACGTCGTGAGACGCTGGCCTCAAAAAACGTTTTTGTGTTGCAGAAACTTGCGTGATCTCAGAAAACAGGGTAAAAGTCAGAACCGAACCTAGGCATTCTTTGTGGTAGCCAAATCTTCTGCAACTAAGCTACTCCACTGCTTGAATGCTTTGGACAAAGACTCCATAAAGGCATCCTGTTGTAAATAATTTTTTAAGTTTCCCATCGACAGCAACGACAAGCTCGAAGGCAGAAGCTGTATAGAAACTTATCCATCAGTGGGAATCTTCAAAAATTATTTTGTTCCTTAGAACAAAATTGTAATGATAAAACTTGCCATATTATTGTGCCATATAATTGTTGGTTTGCTTTTGATTTAGGTATAAAGTTGATTTTTAATTGGACCGCCGCACAGTGCAAATTGCACCTGAACATGGACAAAAATGACGATTTTGTGAACTTCATTTTTCCTGCAATATATAGCTTCTGTGGAGTAATAATTCATTACTCTGATATCCATAGACAGCAGTATTGGCACCAAGAAAAAATGCAAACATAATAACACATTTTGGGTGAATTCTTGGGGGCATATGGGGCAGAAAGATTGCACTAATATTGCTCAGCTTCAAATACCTTACACAAGCACTTTTAATTAATATGTAGACCAAACTTGGTATGGACAGAAAAGGTGGTACATCTGAAAAAAATTTTCTCACAAACAACACCAGCACAACATTCTGGGAAGTTCAGAAGGCACCTGCATGGCCAAAAAATTTTTCTTCTTGAAAACATTTTAGTAATTCACTGCTTTTAATGCAGTAAGTGAGCACAGTTTTTTTAATACATTTTTAAGATAGTTGCCGAAATGGCTGGGACGTCTGTCATAGAATGACCATTTAGTGTTCCTCTAAACACCTGGTAAATATGCTTTTCACATATCGGCTTCTAAATAACAATAGAAAAAGAAAAGTGTTGGCACGAGGCATTAAAGGCATTGTTCTAATAGAGAACATGTGTTCTTCCTTAATGCAGCTCATTTGTGTTGTTGCGTGCAGCTTGGCTCCTTGTTAAAACTAGGGTGTGACAGCTGCTGAATTTTTCTCGCAGGCAGAGCTGCTGCATATGGATGACATGCTGGCTCCCCTTGAAGACCTGGTGTCCTTTTTGCAGCCTCACTTCAGTTCACACGGGTACTACGGCAAGAAGCTCTTCTTCCTGTCAACGGGTCTGCATCGGCTGTTTCCCAAGGGAGTCCGCCCGCCTCATCCTTCTGGATGTTGATCTCCATCTGCGCTCGGATATTGCCCTCTTGCACAAACACTTTGCCCAGTTTCCTCCGGGTGCAATAATGGGGCTTGCACACGAACTTCAGCCCGTCTATCGGCATTGCTTGCACAAGTACCGGCAGCAGCATCCGGGCACCACGTGTGGCGAACCTGCGCCACGCGGAAATCCTGGGTTCAACAGTGGAGTTTTGCTGATCGATCTCAAAGCTGTTCAGAGCTCCTCCACCTACAAGAAGTTCCTCTCAGCTGATGGGGTGCAGTGGCTGGTGAAAAAATACAGCTTTGGAGGCAACCTTGGAGACCAGGACTTCTACTCCCTCCTAAGCTGGGAATTCCCTGAGCTATTTTATGTACTACCATGCACATGGAATCGGCAGCTGTGTGAGTGGTGGCGGCATCACGGCTATGCGGATGTCTTTGACGAGTACCATCGGTGCAACGGTACCGTTCACATTTATCACGGCAACTGCAATGCTTCCATACCGTCAGTAAGGTGACCCACTTTGAAGGCGGGGTTGTTTCGGTTGTCATGCTCAGCATGAAAATCCTGGTACAGTTCCCGAATGCAAGCACTATTTTAATGTAGAGTCGCAATGGAAAAAGATTTTTACAAGTCACTGGACGCCCAGGGGGTAAAGTTGCGAGATACGGTGCTGTTGTTTCCAAGCACACCGATAGTGAGAGCTCCAAGCACATTCCATTTTCTGAAGCAGATATGAACGGCAAAAAGCAGCTAGTTTTGATGTTTGCCCATCTGAAAGCGCACATCTTAAGTCAATAAACATTTGGCCGTTCCTTATTGGCACACATAGCTAAGCACATTTTTTTTTCTTTTTTTTTTCACTGAAGTTATGAACCACAATATCTTTTATTGCAGTTGTCCTAAAAAAGCTCTTTGGTACAGAGCTTTCCACAAGCCACACCCATTCTGTAGAATGGAATGTGCCTGGCACTTTTGCTATCAGTATGCTTAGGAACAGCAGCATCGCGTGTTGCAATTTTGCTGCTCCTGCCACCAGCCTTCATCATCATCACCCTAACTACACCCCTGCAGGACAAAGGCCTCTCCCATGTTCCACCAGTCAACTTGGTCCTGTGCTTACTGCTGTCACTTAATACCTGCAAACTTCCTAACCTCATCGGCCCACTTAACTTTCTGTCTCCCCTTTGTGTGTTTGCTTTCTTTGAGAATCCAGTCAGTTACTCTTAATGACCAGCGGTTATCCTGCTTACGTGCCCAGCCCATGTCCATTTGTTCTTGATTTGAACTATGATATCCTTAACCCTGGTTTGTTCCCTGACACACTGTGCTCTCTCTGTGTCTTTTGAGGTTACACCTATAATTTTCTTTTCCATCGCTCACTCTGTCGTCCTCAAAGTAAGCTTAACCCTCTTTGTGAGCCTCGAGGCTCCTGCTCCATAGTGAAGTACCGTCAAGATGCTGCAGTTATTTACCTTTCTCTTGAGGGTAGTGGCAATCTACCAGTTATCATTTGAAAATGCCTGCCAAATGTGCTCCACCTTAATTTTATTTTTCTAGTTACTTCAGTCTCATGGTTCGGCTCCCTGGTTACTACCTGTCCTAAGTAGACGAACTCTTTTACAAACTTCAAGTGCACCACTACCTATCTCGAACCGCTGTTGTTTTCCGAAAGAGTTGTAGATTACTTTCGTTTTCTGCAGATCAATTTTAATACCTACCTTTCCACTCTCCTTGTCTAATTGTTCTTGTCTCCTTGTCTGCCACCAGTAACTTGTTTTAATTTTTAGATGCAGAACATCCTATGTTGAGGACTTTGTCTGTCCCTCCTTTCCACCATGTCCGCAGGCTCACTATGCATCTCTCTCTCTCCGAAGTCGGCGGTGAAGGCAGCAAAACGCTTCCTCTGTCTCAATTGATCGTCGGTTCGGCAACATTCCACGTTTTCATTAGACAAAACATGTCTGCTTTGGTTAGCACGGGATCAGGTTCGATGTTTCTCGCCTTTGCATTGAGGAACCGGCTGTTTAGCAGTGCTACAGTAGTGGTCACCAGCAGCGTTAGTTGGGTACAGGTTCTGGATGTTGGCACACCTGCTTAAGGGGACGTAGACGAGCTTCTGTGGGTGCTGTTCACCATCTTGTCGCTGCTTTCCATCCAGACAAGGTTCCTTTTAGCTGGAGATGGCATAATTTTTGAGGTGAGGGGCGAAACTGCTCATTCTCTAGGGCAGTCCATCCTTCCAGCGTAGCCAGGACAGCATATTCATGGACATACGCTTCGCCCCACTCATCATCATTCACTCAGTGGATATGCTGGGATTTTATTTTTTCATTGCGATACTACCAGCGTCATGTATTATCGCGAGAGCTTGTGTTGCGCTGCAGTAACCTTATTCACCTGAAGTATGGAAATGCACTCGAGTGTGTGTTTCTGTCTAGTCACAGCTTATTTGTTTACAGATAGTTCTTGTTCTTTGTTGCCCTTTGCCATATTTTATGGTTGCAGGTATATCTCTTCAATAGAATAGAGCAGCTAGAACTTTTTACTGAGTAGTATTGAAAATTGGGCAAGTTGGTAACGATTCATGGTTCAAGGTAAACTTCAAGGTGATTCATGGTTCGTTTTTCCCGCTGTTTACCTTGAACCAAGAACTTTTACTTGCAATTTTTGTGCATAATGTTAACTGGCAGATCAGATCAAAAGTTTGATTTTCTCCCTTGTTAGTTTTTGTGTGTTGCAGCTATATCATAGAATTATGGTAATGCCAGAGGTTTGTCTCATTAATTCAGCAGCTTCATTAACATGATATCGATATCTTAACTTCATTCGCTATGTTCCTTATTCGTTAGGTAGTTATTGTGTATCTATATGATCAACTGAGGAGATGTCTTATGTTGAAGTGGCAGCCACATCCATAGCAATTATTTCTCTTATTAGTGTTGTGTATTCACATGCTATTCTAAAGAAAACAAACAGCAACGAAATTCAAGAGATCAAGAGATGCACAAATTGGAACGAAATGAAAGCGAGGAAATGTCACAACTTGGTAGTGTAAGGTTGTGTGGTCCCTATCTCGCGTTCAGGTCATGGAATTGAAGATGTCTGTGAAGATGTCTACAATATTTACTTGGGAAGGACAGCTTTAACTGTTGTAAATGCAGCACCTTGGCCATTTGTGTCAAGGCTCTTTGTAGCACTAATTTTTCAACGAAACTCGGTGGTTGACGATTTTCTGCAGCTATACTTATGGTCAACTTTCTCTAGCAATGAAAAGTAAGCTACCTATACAGAAAGTGTTTACAAGGGTGCTATTGAACAGAAATAATCATTTCCCTTTGAAACAGCCTAAACTTTGAAATACAGCAATATTAAGATCAAAAAATATTAAAGGACCCCTCACATAAACTTGAGATGCTTGTGTTGTTTGAGAATCCTTCATGCGAGGGGGATGGGGGGGGCACTTCTGACCGATTATTAGTAATGAGCGTTGCCTATAAGATATTTTAATTTGGTTTTAAAGTATACAATCATGTTTGTGCGAGTATTCAGGTGCAGTTGACATTTTGGGGGGTTTGACATAGGTAGAGGCCTCCTGTGGACATTGCAAATGTCAAGCAGGTATTGTTGGTGTCGGAGAACATTTGCGGGGCGCGCATAATACCCCAACTGGTACCCGGCAAGGGCCATTGCTCATCACCCCTCTCGCTAGGTTGTCCGGCTGGTCTCAAGGTGGTTTTGGCTACTTAAGCCAGGAGTGTCTTTTTTTTTCAGAGGGGTACACTCAAAGCATCCACATCATTTCATTCTTACGACTCGCGGGTCCCCCTATTTGAAAACAGCATTATCAGCGTCATCAAAGCTTGAGCGCACGTAGTCTCAGGCGCTACCCCGCTGTGGGGCGCTAGTTTCTGATTGTATTTAGGCGGGCGTTTTGTACCGACACATAATCGCTCTGAAAAGAACAACGCTAGTATATGTTGTAAGGTTCATTGGAGGATTTAAAATTTAATTTCCGCATTACCTAATGCAGAGCTACAAATCACTGTGAAAAAGTCGCAAACAAAACTTTCGCTGTCAAGGGTCCTTGAAGTACCCCACCGAGTGTGTAACTGCTGCTTATCTTCCCTGCAATTGAGCAAATGTAAAACCAATGCGTATGTGGAACATATGTTGCTTCATCATCTGTTCCAGCAAGCTGGAAACACTGTCAAACTAAGACCATTAAAGCAATGAAACAAGTGTGCGGGAGCTCTGTCCTTGGAGCTTCCTGTTTATTCCAACTACGTGTGGCACTAGTGGAGGCAGCTGCCTTCCCGAACCACCAAACTGCCCCTCATTGCCACTGGAGTGCCGCAAAGCTTACCCTGTAGCTTGTTTAGGGATGTCTGTGACCCCAATCACTTTAACCCAGGAATATAATGTGGCACTTTTACACGCGTTCGCAATAGTAATTTAGGAATATAAATGTTTGTACTTTATTCATTTACGTGAAAGCTTGTCACTGAACGGTACGGTATACGGTAGTATAGGCTTAGCTAGTTAGTTGGGAATTCATGGTGAAAATATGATGGAGCACTCGCAAGTAGGACGAAGGACAGAAGAAACAATGCTTGTTCACGTTGTTTCTTCTGTCCTTTCTTTTACTCATGAGCTCTGCATGAAATTTTCATCACGTGAAATGACCTTGAGACAACTTATTGCTTGGTTTGAAATGGTAATGTTTGAGGTGCTTGTGTACCAAAGTTCTCTAAGGCATAAGAATGGGATATTAAGCGAGTTTGTACGCATTCTTTTTTTTCGTCGTCGTCTCGTGTGCGCTGTATAAATCAAGATTCTCTGAGGCGTCCACTGGTATGTGATTTTTGAACATGCAGACAGCCTTACTATCTGTTAACATGCCGGTGCCGCACTTTCGATAGAGGGGAAAGTGCTTGAGGCTCGTGTACTTAGATTTAGGTGCACGTTAAGGAACACTAGATGCTCAGAATTTTCGCAGCCCCTCACTAAGGTATCTCGCGTAATCGTACAGTGGCTTTGGCACGTAAAAGCACAAGAATTATTATCAATTTCTGTTCAAAACACAATAACTGTTGTGTTTGATGCCCGGGTTTGGGGGCTCTCTTATAGCATAGTATTGTGCCAGCTGCGGTGCCAGTTATAGCTAGGTGCTTTCCTTTTTATTAACACTCGTGGCAACCACGAGACATTTGGATTCTTAACTGTGAGATAAAATACAATTTATAAAATAAAAAATAATGTGTCCACTTCTTTTGGCACGAAATCTTCTCTAACAGTGTTTCCCAAAAAGCAATAGCTTATTTGTGAATATTAAATCTACATTTCTGCTCTCTGTGTACTCATACTAGTTTGCCCTAAGCAGGATGGCAGATGTAGAAGGTGCAAATCACAATAATTTATGTCAATATGCAGGATGATGATTTTCCAGCCACTTAGTTTCAGTGCCACATAAACCTTCTTTCACACTGCAGAAGTGCCTCAGCTTCAACAGTGCTGCCAGCAAAACTATACTGGTAATGTTTACACCAAGATATATAGATGGGCCTGCTTATAGAATTTTGGTATATTTTCTGTAGTGCTTGTAGAAATTGGCCCTTAGAATGAGGTTTGCTGACTCACTGCCCTTTAGAGGCGTTACTAATTACATATATATATCACTTCGAAAGAAGTACTATCTTCATTAAGTGAATAGTATTTTCACCGTTGAAGAAATTACTACATGTAAATAGCCCCGTTTAGTGTAAAAAAAGAGCTGTACTTCAAAACTATATGTAATGTTTGTTATGCGTATGTATATTTGTGTGCATGGTCACAGTGTTGTGGCTGTAGATCATCCCATATATTTCATGTGCCATAATGCAAGCAAAGCTACAGAGCCTCTGAACAATAAGGTGTTGACCACTCTGAAAAAGTGTGCTGCCATTAGCCACAGTGCAGCATTAGTTTGTCGGAAAAACTGCTGTACTCTTTGTCTGAGAGTCACCAACTCTTGTAAAAGCCACAGTTGGTTTCCTCTCTAAATGCTGTGTACTAGTGTGTGTAGCCAACAGGTTTGAATGCCAAAATGAGTGCCGAGCTTCTTAGTGGAAAGCTGAATTGTATAATTAGAAATTGAGAATTTCTCCTGCAGATTGCAGGGTCCTACACTCCCGTCCCTTCATATGTGTTTGTGTGGCCATTTGTATGTGTGAGCATATATAATTATACACATAAAAAGTGTTAACATTCATGGGGGGCGAGGGCACACAAATCACCAAACACGTCTCTGTTTGTGCCACTGCATAAAATTAGGAACTGTGCTCAAAGATAGTATACTTGAATTCTCCTTACTATCATGTTATTTTTTTTATTGTGGTCTCCAATACCATGTTCATCACCTATACTGAATGACCATTTGGTTATGGTTATGAGATTTCAGTTACATGTCATGGGGGTGAAATTCGAAGAATTTTCTTTATATGGCTCTGGGCCCATGATAAATGCGATAGGCATTGACAATTAATGGGGTGTCTCTCATGACATAAGTTTTCATGGTACAAGCAGCTGTACCAGTTGTGGTGTCGAGTAGCAGCCCTCCTTGCCATGTGTGTTCGTATCCCAAAACGTTGAGCCCGTGCAGAAACTCTGGCTGGGGCAATTTCTATCATCTAGAATTCCTTTGCCAGTCCATACTCATCCCGGTCAAAACGTTCGCACATAAGTACACCTGGTGTACTAGTTCATTGGGACATTGTTATTAGGTGTCTAGTGCAGTTGCCACCTCTTTTCTACTTTTTATAAAGCATGGTTTTTTTTTTTTTTGTATTGCACCCTTTAATAAAATTGCCAGGGGGTCGCATTGTTGCTTGCAGCACGAAGTCTTTTTTTTTTGCCATATTGTCCTGAGAACACGTTATCTGCTTTGCACTTGTTGGTCACAAAGGTATCACGTGGCGGTATCATTTTTGTTTTGTTTTGTCTTCATACATTATCTACATATTTCTACACTTTTTTTTCATGCACGTTGTTTTTAGAAGCGCTTGGGGGTATTTAGCTGTCAGGTTTTGAAGGAGATAGTTGCTCGTCAAATAGACGTGCAGCACCTACTCAATTGTTGCATTTCTGTTTTGTTTTTCTTTTCTTGCTTATGTTATGGTAGCATTTTCTTTTTTATTACAACTGTTGTTTAAATGCTTGGTAATCACAACCTTTTTGTTTTTGATCATATGTAATAGCATTCATTTTTAAAAATTCCTCCATTTTATTTCTTTCACACTTATTACTAGAGCAAATGGTCCTTGCAATATCATGGTGTTTCAATTTAGCTGTATCGATCAGTGGAGAAACACTTGAATTCCTACTATACTTGTTGTGCAAAGGGTTTTTTTGTTGCAATATCAGAGCATATCATTTTGTATCATATTTCACGAAGACTGATGTGCATGATATTGTTGCGGCATTGATTCAGTTTGCATGAAGTGACTTTTCACACGTTAACGGGAATGGCTGTATGAAAAAGCGTGGGCAGCTCACAGTGCATGGAACTTATTGCATAGATCTTTGTAAGTTATGAGGAATGGATTGCAACTGGTTGCAACACGACAAGAGAAAAAGGAAAGTGCTTTCTTGAAAAGATGTTTCTATTGTATTCATTCATCGTGACATTATGAGCAATATTATTGTCATGTGCAGTGTTTTTTTTTCCTTGAATACTACTGTTTCTCGATGATTTATGGTTTAATGGTTCCTGCTTTTGTTTTTTAAGTGTACTACCACCTTTTAGACATACCAAGAGACTTTGTGATGATAGTCTTTGTTTATTGAAACTGCGGGGGTCAATTAGAATGCAAAAAGATTTGAGGGTTGGTATGAAGTTTATTGAATGTTGGAGTTGGAATTCTGGTTTAATGCTTACCGGGAGGTTTATCCAAAGCAACCATCAAAATTTGTTGCATAATCTCGTGTGAGGTCACATCATTTCCTACACTGCACATAACTGACATTTTATGGCATATGTTATTGCAAACTGGGGTTAGTTTTTGTTAATTCCACATCTATGTAGTGTAAATCTTGAAACATAACTTGGGTGGGGCAACTTTCTGTGGCCAAACACTGCATAGTAGTGCCACTGTTAGATAAACTTGGCTTGTAAAACGATGTTTTTTTTGGCAATGAAAATGAGAAATAGACTGAAATATTTGCACTGAATAATACAGTGGAAGGCTGTCTAAAAAAAACATATTTTATGTGATGCTCCTCCAAGATTTTGAAGATGTATACACCTCGCAATTGACAGGCCTTAAATCCCCATTAGATGCTGCTATTTTGCCACATTCAAACAGCGATAATCATCTAAGCGAGGAGATACTATGACTTACATCGTTCAAGTTAGGCGAGCAATATGCTTTAGCCGTAGTAAATATTCTCAAACGATGTCAAGATTTGAAGACAAACTATCTATCGTGTTTACTCGCATAATCCTCGCACTTTTTTTGGTGGAAAACTGATGCAAAGTTAGGGGGTGTGAGAATCCTGCGGGGAAAACTTTCCACGAAAACGTACAGAGCGAAAAAGAAAATGAAGCGGCCGCAAATCGGGATTCTCACACCAGCCACTAACAGCAGGCTTTGAGAAGTACTAATTAAAACTTACCTCAACAATAAAAGCACAAGTTCAACACAAGGCAAGATTTCTTTGAGACACAAAAAGTGCAAGCAAATAGTCGAGAATTAGAATACCATACGCAAAGCTTCTGGGCGTTGTGGGCGTGGCACTAGTGTTTGTTGCGCAACTGGAGCTCTCAAAAGGTAAGCGTAGGACGTCAGTATTGGGCTGATAACTATTTAACAGAATTGTCAGCAGTTTCCCTCTGAAGAAATAAAGTTTACCATCAATCCCAGTTTTAGGCACATGGCAGGCCCAGCGCTTCTTGGTGGCTTTCGGATGCCGTCACCAGTAGCGAACACAAAACTCGTATGCTCCGAAAGGCCTACCGGTGGCCCTGTTGCCGTTGTTTAGATCATGATCTATAGCTTTCAACTTGAAAGCAGCTGTGTAGCTTTAGTATCGCCCCATAACGTGACAAGATTACCGATACAACATACAAAACACGCCGCAACGCACACTTGCCACTTTGCCTTGGCTTGGCTTGGATTGAATATCTGTGCAATAATAGTACGCTTGATGCTAAAGAGATGGCGCGAGCTATCATCATCAGTGGCTGGAACAAGCAGACCACATTACTGCGGCAGTTTTCAGGGAGTACGATAGTTACTCGAGGAAAAAAAATAATCGTATTTTTGTTGGGCGATGGGGGGTGCGAGAATTATGCGAGTGTGAGGATTACGTGAGTAAATGCGGTATATATCTCATTCTAAGCTTGACTCAAGCAGGCATAGTATGTCCAGAAAAAATTTAGCCTTGCACAGTCAAAACCAAAACTGAAAGAAAGTTGTGTTGAACCTGTCCTGACCACTTACCCAATGTATGATTGATTGCTTATCCCCCACAGCTTTGAGTGGCTGGCCATGGAAAGTTGAGTGTAGCACCAGTTTTGAAGTATGTTACCTCAAATGCAGCAGTAAAATACATTGCCCTTTTTATTGGCTGAGCACAAGCAGATGATCTTCAAAAGCCTTTAGAAGGTGATGGAAAAAAGCTCATACATTTTTTAAAGGTTTCTAGGTACTTTGCACAACCTAGTAAATTATATCAGCAATGCTCTTGATGTCTTCCTCAGTTGTATATATTTCTAACAAAAATGAGTGCATGACCTACATTTTTGTTTTAATAATAGAAGACTGTCGTTTCAATACTTTATACTGAATTCCTTGGAAATCACACTACCAGAGTACAAAACGCAATACAGCGTATAATGTTCCATGCACATCCAGCAATACTCTCATCTCAAAAGGCAGCACAAAAGATTCATTGCAAGCTTGCAGGTGCTGGTACTTTTAGTGCTAATGCTGGCGCAGAATGCAAGAGAACGTACGCGAGAGTTCGATCATTTGATTGCATATGTGACGAAATTTGAATGGAGTAGCGTATATGACAGCTAGATTTTTGCACAATGCAGTGCTACTGGCTGTTGACATCTGGCATTGTGCGACGTGTTGTTTCAGGAAAGAGGGGTCGCCCACCCACTTTCGAGAAGGCGAGGCTAATTGACGACATTGTAATATTCAATGTTATGCAGTACATACGATCTTGCAGATGCCTCTAAACGATGCCAATTTTCGGCAGTTTACTGCACCACATAAAGAATTTTATTTTTGTAGAAGCACACAAATGTGCCAGTGTTTGTTAAAAATAGCAAAATAGATTTGCCTGTTTTTTTGTTTTTTTTTTTCTGTTTTATTTATAGGTAAATTGTCTATCCAGTACTTCAAGAGGGCAGCAAAGTGGTTATCATATTGTAGACTAAATAAAGCAACAGGTTATGTCATGCGAATAAGAGGCAGTGGTGTGGGGGCATGAGAAATAATTTATAGAAGAACAGCGGACTCTAATCTGGTAATGTTTGAGCGGAAGCGTGATAGTTATGCAGAGGTTCTGGCTGAATGAGACTCTGAAAGCAGTCATAAATGATTTGCTTCTTTCCTCTATAAGCAGTGTAGTGATCAGGGCTTGACAATGAAAGTTTAAGACCAATCAATGAGTAAGGTACCACGAAAGTGCCACTCTAGTGAGACCAAGAAAACTTGCGACAGCACTGCAATTGCACGACAAGTGGCCCCTGCTATTGGCGGCCATACATGGTGGTAATGCACAATGGTGGTCTAATTGCTTCAAAAACATTATGGCAGAGCAGCTTCAAGCTACATTACAGTCACACACACTGGTCAGCAGCGTGTCCTGTTTGTTTCACTATCCCATATTTTGCGCTGTTTTGCCAAGAGATGTCCATTACCTCCCTATTTAATGACATGAACTGCTACTTCATACCCTGCACTGTGCTCTGCTTTGTGTGAGTATTGAATTCGTACCACTTGAGAACAGTGGTGTCGTTTGTCTCGCATAAAAAAAAAACTTATGCTGTGTGTTTTAGTTCATTGCTGCCCTCTATGAAGAAAACAAAGCAATGCTTTTTTTCTTTTTTTCTGTCAGCATATCTTTGATATTGAACATCGTTTGTACTATAACACCAGGAGACTAGCCAAAACTATATGTCATGCATAGTTTTGTGCTAATGCCATTTTTACGCCCCTATGTTTGCTTTCTTAGCAGCAGTGCCATTTCATGGAGCGTGTGTACATGATTCCTAGTTAAGTCATGAGGAGTGCTATTGCAAAGCTCGATTTCCTGTACATCAAAAGTGCCATTTCTCTTTCACGAGACCATGTCAGGTGAAATATATTTTTGTGTATATGCATGAAGCAAAGCCACATTGTACAATAAAACAGTTTATTTTCTCTCATTTGTGGATCAGTTTTTTGTAGTTTGAAACACAGTAGGACAGTATGAAACCCACTGTATAAATCGATGCACACGCATGTCACGAGCTGTGGCTACATTTAGAACACAATGCAACAGGTCGATCGTGATCAGCAGCAGCTTGACTATGCCCACCGCAAGGCAAAGGCCTCTTCCATGATCCGCCAATCAAACCGGTCTCGTGCTTTCTGCTGCCACCTTATACCTGCGAACTTTTTAATTTCATCGGCTCTCTTTTGCCTCCCTCTCATGCGCTTGCCTTCTCTGGGAATCCAGTCACTTACCCTTAATGACCAGGGGTTATCTTCCTTTTGCTCTACGTGCCCGGCCCATGTTCATTTTTTCGTGACTTCAACTATGGCATCTTTTACCCCGGTTATTTTTGTTCCCTGACCCACTCTGCTCTCGTCTCTCTTGAGGTTATACCTATCCTTTTCTTTTCCATCACTCACTGCTTCATCCTCAATTTAAGCTCAACCCTCTTTCTAAGCCTCCAGGTTTCCGCTCCGTTGGTAAGTAGTGGCAAGACGGAGCAATTTATACCATTCTCTCGAAGGCTTGGTGGTAGATTACTGTTCACGATCGGACGATGCTTGCCGAATGTGATCCACCTCATCTTTATACTTCTAGTTATTTCAATTTCATGGTTCTGCTCCGCGGTTACTGCCTGTCTCAAATGGATTTCTTTGCAACTTCCAGCATCTCCCCACCTATCGCAAAGTGCTGTTTTCTGCCGAGACTGTTGCACATTGGTTTTGTGCATATTAATTTTTATACCTACTCAACTCTCCTGCTTTTCATGCCTGCTTCAGTATAATGAGGTGTAGTTTGTTCCCGAGATGACGCAAACTCATCAAGGCAATGTCATCAGCCAATTACAGGTTACGAAGGTACTCTCATTAACTCTGATCCCAAACTCTTGCCAATCTAAGGCCATGCAGACCTGCAAGCGTGCAGCGAGTAGCATTGGAGAAATTGTGTCTCTCTGCCTTACACCCTTCATTATTGGAATTCTGTAGCTTTATGTATGAAAAACTATGATGACTGTTGATCCACTGTAGATTTCTTCCAGTATGTTAATGTGGGGTTCGTCCATGGCCTGATTCCGCAGTGTCTGCATCACTGCTCATGTTTGGACTGAGTCAAACGCCTTCTTATAATCTATGGAGGATATGCGAATATGGGGGTTGGTTGTATTCCGCAGATTTCTATATAACCTGATTGATAGTATGAAAATTGTTTATTGTGAAGTAGCTTGTACTACATCCTGCTTTCTCCTTTGGTTGAGTGAACTCTAATGTCACCCTAATTCAATTAGCTATTAATTTTATAAATAGCTTGCAGAGAACAAACAGTAAGCTGATCGGCCTGTAACTTTTCAAGTCCTTGACGTCTCCTTTCTTGTGGATTAAGATGATGATGGCATTCTTCGAAGATTCTGGTATTGGCCCTTCAAGAGACACTTTGTATATAAGGTCGCCAGTTTTTCTAACACTATCTCTCCACCATCTTTCAGCTCTGTCGTTACTTTATCCTCACCTGCAACTTTGCCTCTTTGTATTCCTTCTAGGGCTTTCGTTACTGCTTACTTGCCTGTATACCCCTTACCAGTACTGGTCAGGGTAAATTATCGGTACTGTGCTCTACAGGCTTACTCGGAAATTCCTGGCAATCACAGGCTTTGAGAACATTCACCCAACGTTACTAGATACCAGTAACGTTGCATTCACCATTGTATCCCTTTCAAGGCGGCACTACATGTTATGTTATTTGCACGGCATGTCAGCATCCCATCTTTCAGAATATAACTCGGGCTCGAAAACAATCAAAGGAATGCACAAAACAGAAGCAGATGAACCACGAAGAGATGCACATTACTATATTATAAAGATGCGCCGAGGAACGCTGCTTCTGCAGATGCGCGACGAGCGCGCAATCCTCCGGCATATTGTAACCATGCTGCTTGATGAGACTACCGTTCAGCAGAGTTGTGCATTCGCAACTTTCACAGATGGTGGCGACGACATGCGGCAGCTGTCATAAGTGTCGTTTGGGGGATGGCCGCTCCCATGTCCTCGTTGCCCGTGCTTGGCAAGCTTGCGGTGTTCGGTCGGCATCACTTTTTTAAGTCCTCGGAGATATTTCGCGAGTTTTTCTCACCCTTGTAGTGAACCACCAAAGCCACAAAAGTACTGAGAGTCATAGTGGCAATTATTTGTTGCGTTATTTTCTCAAAATGAGTCAGATGTACAAGAGTCACAAAATGTGCTGCGTGCCACAATGCACATGCTGTACAGTCAAAGGCGAGGTAAGCCTGCACACGTTTCCTAGTGACAATTCAGTTAAAAAGGAGTGGATACTGAAACTACGAATTGGAAAACCAGTCACAATGACCATGATGGTTTGGAGCGTGCATTTTGTACCGGCAGATTTCTTCTCGGGTACAGCAGGTAAGTGAATATTTCGCATTCAGATGCATCATAAGTTTCACGAGGACAGTTTGCTTTAGCAGGACCAAAATCGATGTTCAGTGTACAAGCATCCATAAGTGATCAACGTAGATGCTTGCTACCAGCTCTAATGAAAGCAAAGATCGCGTGGTTTTACGAACCACAAAAATAAATAAGCTGCACGCAGCCCGAAGGGTGCCGATAAGTTTCGGACATTTCACATGCCTTTAATATGCTTAGGAATATATATGTGCTAACCACTGACGTACCCAGTGGCTAGCGCATATATATGCAGCAGGCGCGGCTACGAATGGTCTACTAAATTGCCGTCTGCCTACAAGTTGATTCAGCAAACCGATCAAGACAGCTGTTAGGTTTCTACCACCGTGCCCTTGATCTTGGATCCGCAAAGGCTGCGCCTGCGTGAGGATTTCTGGTGGCTATTGGCAGCATATCCTTATAACCTGCGCAGATCATCGACTCGTGGTACCGGATTCCCGGATAAAAGGTCCTGCAAGTTCTCCCTGCCAGCCAGTTTAGCAGCAGCAGGTGCGGCTACTAAAGTGCTTTCTGCCTACAGGTGCGACTCCCTCCTTCTTTCTATATTATTTTGTTTTATGCCGCTACTGCTGCTGCTTCTGGAGTTTTGTACAACTTCGTGATGCCTACGTGCGCGGAACTTGCAAAACGCTTAGAAGTGTTAGAAAATGTGCTGCAGTGTAAGAATGGTTTGATTGTTGGGGATGTTGTTCCTCGCGTTAAATCTCAAATTGATGCTGACCATGACCAGCCAATGGAAAAGTTAAAAAAAGAAACCGACAAAATGAAAATTGGTATGAATTTCCTTGGTGAAACAGTAGAAAAGCTCAAAGCAGAACAGAATGATTTGTTAGCTGAAAACAAGAATTTGAATGCTCGAAACTCTGAATTAGAAAAAAATAATTGCTGAGATGGAACAATATTTTCGTAAGAATAACGTAGAAATCAAAGGAGTTCCATTCACTCAGGGTGAAAGTTGCCTAGCGATTCTTAAGAGCATTGGTAACAGAATTCAATGCCCTCTTTCTGACTCTGACGTTGACATACTTCATCGCGTACCTTCAAACTCGAATACAAAAAATCTAATAGCACGCTTTTGTTCCGGATCAAAGAAAGATAATTCGTAAGCGAGGCACGGAAAACACGGCTGCAGACAAGTGTTCTTGGTTTTTCAGAAAATGATGAAATGATGTGCGGCCCATATATGTAAATGATCACCTGACCCAACAGAACAAGAAAATTTTCGCGATGGCCCCAACCTGAAAACAGAAAAAAAAATGTCAATTTTTGTGCACGGATGATTGTCAGATCAAGGCCCGCAAAACAACTGACAGCTGCGTATACCGAATTTGAGACGCTTATTCTCGAACTAAGCTAATCTCATATCCTGACGTTACCATGCCTTACATTGATACTGATAACCGTCATTCTTTATCATCTTGGACCTATAATTCGATAATTCATTTCGATGCGCGCAGCCTCCACAATCATTTTGATTATTTTCACGCCCTTTTTGCAGTTTATACTTCCCGTTTCCGATAATCTGTGTTTCAGAGACTTGGCTTACCCACTCTGATAAAAATTTGTTTTGCTTTCCGAACTACAATGCAGAGTACAACCACCGTGCATCCTCGTGCCACAGGGGTGCCGCAATATTCATATTTAACAATGTTAGCTACAAACAAGAACAGAAATGGTTATTGATGTACCCGATTGTGAAGCTGTTTGGATAGAATGTGATAGTCCTGATTTCAGTAGCAACTCACGCAAAATAGTATTCGGTTGCATATGCGGTTCACCCCGCTCTTCCATGGCTAACTTTTGCTCTGCTCTTGACGCCTTGCTTCATTCACTCACACAAGAAAACAAAAATATAGTCATCATGGCTGTCATCAACATCAATATTTTAGATGAGTCAAGCTCCAGTCATTACAAAAACACCTTCTTGGGTATGATCTTGACTACCTTTTAAGCGAACCCACTCGCTATGTGGGTAACACTTCTGGTACTTTAATTGATCATGCCTTAACGAATCTTCTGACCCCTCCTGAGGCTTTTATCATCCGTGCCACTATTACGGACCACTTTCCTGTAGCACTTCACTTTCATCACGTGGCTACCCCTACAAATACTTGTTTCTCCAAGTCAATCTTTGACACGAAAAAGTTTACTGATTCAATAGGCACAATAAACTGGTCCCACATTACCTCTTGCACTGACCCTGAGACAGCTTATACCGAATTTTCTACCCTTATATCTGATGCTATAACTTCTTCGACATCAACTGTTTTGTGCCGAAAAAAGCATGCATCACCCCAGAACCCTTGGTTAACACCGGAAAAAAGACAATCTATACAGAAAATCTAAGAAAAAAAGCTTATAATATTGCTTTGTGGGTACGTTGCAAAAAGTACAGCAATACATTAAACCTCATAATAAAAAAGTGAAACGAAATCACTATGAAAATTAAATATACAAGCTGGTAAGAACACTGGAAAGTAGTGGTGTATACTTAACTCCCTTTTAAATAAAAATAAACCTACAGCTTGTATCACTGATATATGTCATGACGGAAAAACCTTTCAAACTTCCGATGCCATTGCTCATGCTTTCAGCCGGTACTTTTCCAGTATCAGCGCTAAATCTAGTCAATCATGTCTGAACGACAAAAGGCATCCATTGCAATCTTTTTCCAACCTGCCCAGCTGAAGTTCGGAACACTATTCTAAGTTTGAAAACAACTAGCGCTGGACTTGACAACATATCTGCCAGATACATGAAGGACATTGTTGATGTCATCGCCCCTATTTTTGCCCATGTCGTTTACTTAATCTTTAAGCACTCTATCTTTCCTTCCAAACTAAAAAAAAGCAAGATAGTGCCTGTTCACAAGAAAGGCGAGAAGTCACTCATAAAAAATTAGAGGCC
This sequence comes from Rhipicephalus annulatus, assembly GCA_013436015.1. NCBI lineage: Eukaryota > Metazoa > Arthropoda > Arachnida > Ixodida > Ixodidae > Rhipicephalus > Rhipicephalus annulatus. The sequence continues at coordinate 112,043 of WOVY01013164.1, read as the reverse complement.
CATTGCTACATTGCTATTATTCCTTTTTTCAGTAAAGTTGTTGAAAAATTATATTCCGTCCACCTTACAAGATACCTCAAAAAATTTCAACTCTTGTCGCCCCATCAATTTGGGTTTCGTCAAGGGCTTTCCACCAATTTAGCACTAGTTGCTCTTACTGAAAATATCAGAAATACAGTTGATGATGGAAAATTCCTTGGATCAGTCTTCATTGACTTCAGTCAAGCCTTTCATTCTATCGATCATGCCATTCTTTTAAACAAGCTCTCTTCCTATGGTATAACTGGTCCACCACGAGATTTCATTTCTAGTTACTTACTGAATCGTACACAAGTTGTATCCATTTCAGGCATACTCTCAGGCTCCAAAACTACCAATCTAGGGGGGTCCCACAAAGATCAATATTAGGTCCTTTTCTGTTTCTCGTTTACATAAATGACGTGACAGACTGTTTATCCCCTAACACAGAATCCTTGCTTTACACAGACGACACCACCATATTTAGTGCTCACGACTCCATTCCTGCCCTAACCTCCCAGCCAAACAGCGATCTTGAGAGCGTCATTATTTGGTGCCTTAACAACAAGCTTGTTATGAATCCTTATAAGACAAAATTTGTTATTTTCAGTTCTAGGTCAAAAGAGCGAGATAACACACTCCCGGTGTATGTTAATAACCATTAAATATTTCCTTCTGAAAAATGCGCATTTCTCGGTGTAGAACTTCACTGTTTTCTGAACTTCAACCATCATATTGAGTTAATAAAAAGAAAAACCGCCTATGGTATCTGTGCTCTCCTCAGGGCCCGCCAATTTTTGGCACTTTCTACACTATCTGCTCTCTATTTTGCCTTCCTTCATAGTCACTTCAACTACTGTATTGAATCTTGGGGACTCGCGTATAAAACTTATGTAAACCCATTAGTGCATATTCAAAAACAGGCTCTCCGCATAATAACGCAGAGTGATTATCATGCCCATTCAACTCCAGTATTTTCTTCACTAAATATTCTTCCTATTTCAAACATGATCGTCTTTAACTTAGCTGTAATTGCCTACTGCCTGGTACAAAATCCGGATCTTCTATGTATTGTAGGCAATAAAATTACCACTTCCTCAAGTAATACGCATTTCTCCTTTCAAAACAATATCTTATTGCTCAAGGCACGCACTAATTACGGACTAAAAACAGTGAGCTTCTCCGCCATCAAGGTATGGAACACTCTGCCTTTAGAGACTAAAACCTCTGTCTCATTAAATGCCTTTAAACATTCAGTTCGCTTTTATGTGAATCTTTCTTGAAACTTCTGACTTATGTGTAGTTACTGTCATTGCCTTTTTTTTGTCACATTTTCATTTTTTTTATCCCTTTTTATTAGTTTATTTTTCTTCTTAAATATTTGTTAGTATTTATTCCTAGCGGTTGCTTCGTTAGCACTGTATTAGCTTCACTTTTTTGATTCCCTTTTCTGTGTACTTCTATGTAAAATATTCTCTATGTTATTGCATGCCATCATCATCATCAGCAGCATCAGCCTGACTTCGTCCACTGCAGGACAAAGGCCTCTCCCATGTTCCGCCAGTTAACCCGGTCCTGTGCTTGCTGCTGCCAATTTATACCCGCAAACTTCCTAATCTCATCTGCCCACCTAACCTTCTGTCTCCCCCTAACCCGCATACCATAATGCCTCTTTTATTATTTTGTACGCATATTTACGCTTCTTTTACACGATCTTGATGATGATGATGAACAAACTTTATTTAATTAGCAGAAAGGTCCTCTTCCCCTTTCAGGTGCGAGAGGAGAAGGGAGGACCAAACCTAGACGACGGCCATGATCCCATGGGCCCTGGCGACGTCTTCGGCCTGCCGTATTAAGCGGGCTTGTAATTGAGAGTCAGAGCTGAGGAGCACGGCATCCCATCCACTCCCGTCTGGAAATTCGCCTCTCATAGGGGCCTGCGGGCATGCCCATAAAATGTGGCTCAAGTCCGCCCTGTTGTGGCAAAATTTACACTTGTCCGAATGAAGTTCCGGCACGCAGCGGTTCATTGTTACCGGACTAGGAAACGTGTGGGTCTGGAGTAGGCACCACGCCACCGCCTGTCCTTTGTTCAATGACGAGTGTGCAGGAGGATAAATTTTCCTGCTTAGCCTGTAATACTGCGTAATATTTCTGTAAGTGGTCATCCGCTCAAATCTCTCATCGTCCTCCCCGTTCGACCAGGGCAATCCAGAGGCTCGGTCTGTAAGTCCTCGAGCTGTCTAGTGTGCAGCCTCATTGCCGGGCAAGGAGGAGTGAGCGGGTGACCAGACTATTTCTATTGTTCGTTGGTCTTTGCATCCAGCCAATATTCTTAAAGCTATTTGGGATATCCGCCCTCGTGCAGTTTCTCACAGCCATCTGCGAGTCGCTAACAATGAGTGAAGTCGAGGTGGATGCTATGGTCATTGCAATAGCTGCTTCCTCCGCCTCTTCTGCAAAGCTCTTTACACGATCTTGCTCCTGTTTTTTATTTTTTTCTTTGCGTATTTTATAACAAGAGGTCCCATTGCAGTGTTTACACTAAGGGACCTTTTTCTGTGTACCTATCTCTATATGTAACTCCCCACCCAATTACACTCAATAAACTGAAACTGAAACCCAGAAGCTGTGAGAGTTCATCTCTACCCCTTCCCTCCCCCGAAATTTTTTTTACTTTTGTGCATACAAACATAACTTTCCATGCATACAAATTCTGCATGCAAGTACAGAAGGGCAGGTACCATGATTGCTCCTAAATATATACAAATATGTGTGATTGATCTTCAGTAATACCCCAGAATTGAAAAAAACATAATTAGTGTGGTTGTTTCTAGCCATTTATTAGCTAAGTAGATGCGAGCATGTTTCTTGGTATTCTTTATTTTTATTCGTTACAGCTTCCTGTCTCTGGTTATTGTCTTCAATGTGAATGCTAAAGTGAATAAAATGTGAATGCTAAAGTCACTTTGAATATATTTGTTGGAAGTTTGTGAATTTGAATAGGGACATTTCAGTAGAACTGCTCAAAGAGCACTAAAAAAAGCAACTCGTATATTCATTTTTTATTTTGATTGCATGCAGTGTGTGCCTTTAAGTGACAGCATAGCAATTATTTTGTGAAGACTGTGATCTCTCATATTTAACCGCAACAAATTTGGAAACCAGCTCGGAGACAGCCGAAGAAGACTGCAGTACCATGAAACTGCCTGCCTGTGCGCATCCTTGATAACAAAGACCCAGTAAAAGACGCTAGGCATCAGCTGAAAGGGCCTTGAGAGCAGTGTCAAGAGAGCAGCAAGTAAGCCATGTTTCACTGAATATGCAATTCACAAACTGCCATGAAATAGTTATACAGTAATAGTCACTTAAAATCTATATTTGATGGTGTTCATCACACACTGAGTACACCCAAACACATTTAAAAACTTTGTCACAAGATGTAGCTTGGCATCTCTAATGGTAAAACTTTTTGTCTGGGACCCTAATTTAACACCCAATTCGAATTCAACAATCTTCAAAGGCATTGTCATTACTTGAGATCAAATTATAGGCAAACACGAATTTTGTTCTTTCTGTTCTTATAACTACATAGATATACAATTATGAATTACAGGTTAAGAAGTGCTTTTATAGTGTTTCTATATTGCCTATAATGCCTATTTTCAAAGTAGGTGCCTATATGAGCCCTGTTTAATCTCACATTTTATTTTAAGTCCGATTTCAGACTATTTTTATGTTATCGACCTTACAGTGACTGCTGAGAACTATAGAGGGTTTAGTCACTGTACAATTTGTGTTACTATGCAAGTTCAGAAAGTTGGAGCTGATATCAGTTTTAGTTTTGCTTGGTCGCTTTGCTAGCACATTTAGGACAGTGTATACATGAAAACTAGGACCGGGTGAGTGATATGTGGCCAGTGCGCATAGGTGCAGCTACTTACAGTATAAATAAAGGTATTCAGAAAAGTGTCCAGTTGTCAGAAGGTTCTCACATTTTCCAGCCTTTGAAACAGTGAACCTTAGGCTGCGTGCATTTGTGTTTGTAAAAGTGTGTGTTGCATACCCCAGCCTGCCATATGGAGGTATGCATCAAAGGTAATCGAATGTTCAATGAGCAGTCTTAAACTGTGGTACAGCCAAGCGGGGCAGCGAGTTGCAGTGTGGTACAACAGCTATGCAAGCTGTTCAACGTGAGGAACATCACCAATCACACACCGCAGCAAAAACGTCCAAGTACCATGATGGTGGTGAATTGAAATAGTTTAAAATAAGAGGGCATACTTAATTCGAAGTGGACTTGTATAAATTATTTTCTGCAGCTTTACTGGTTGTGCACTTTCACAGAGTGTGATAGCTGCTGATTTTTTTCCATCACTGTACATGCAGGAGTGTTGTAGTGCAGCAGCCTAATCTTGCCACTCATGCATTTGTCACCTTCATACAAGAAATTGGGTTCGCTACACTTTGGGGAAGCGACTAGGGCTAGCAGAGCCTCAGCATTAAGTCAAGCCACCCTTTGCTCACACACTCTGGCGTGCTTGTAGACAGTTTAGGCTGACAACTTTTCACCCCAACAGAAAAGTTGTGGTGCTTGAAATAGACCTGCTTTGATTCTTTAAAAAGCTTCTTTATGTTACATTTCGCAGAGAGTCATCAGGGGAAAGGAGAGCAAAAATCGAAACGAAAAAAAAAATGTGATGTGCATGTGGTTTTATTTTCTTTGTAATTTGCTCCTTTCAGGCACTCACCGACGGGGAAAATTTACCATAAAGGATTAGAGCGTTTTATTGTGAATGGCATTTGTGCAAAAGACAGGAGTGCTAAAATGAGAAACCATGAGACAAGCGTCTACTATTAACTGAAAGTTTATTGTCTGAAAGATGTAAAATGTGTGGACACATGGTTGATGTTACAGGCTGGCGGTTAGATGATCAATCTGAAGTTTATGGAAGTTCACCGATGACCTTGCCACACCCATCACTAAATTTGTGAAACAAAATTGTTGAAACAAAGGGAAACAAAAGTGTTGCCAAGGCTCAACAGGAGACACTTGACTCACCATGCTAAAGAATATAAGGAGAAACAGTATTCTGGCAACCGTGTGGAAAAAGGACGATTACGTGACCACTGTTAGCTACTTTGTGCCGTTAATAGCAATAACATATTTTTGCTTGCTTGTGGTAGATGAAGGTCATGCACACTTTTATTGTGAAATTATTCGCATTTATGAAAAAAATTATTCTGTACATTTATGATATCAGACACCTAAGGCGTATTTGTCTGCCTATTTTCAGTGCCTAAAACATTGTTTTGCTGGCTTCATTTTGACACCTAATATGCACCTTTGTAAACCCTAGAAATCCAACTTCTAGTCATTATTTGCAGGTCAAGAAAGTGCACTTGATGTAGACATTTGCTCTACATGTGTATTTCAGGGCTCGTCACAACTGATCCACTTGATGGCATTCAATACATGCCTTGTTCAACAACACGAAGTGACACCAGACTAACCTATGTGAGTTTGGACTAGTAAGCATGTGGTCATGCTTCCAAAGCTCAATATGGCCTACTTCACAGCTGGTTATGTTGAACAAATTAGTTCTATTTTTATCTGTTCATGACTGTCTAAAAGGTTCCATTTTCGAAATGTTGAACTCGCTTCTACAATTGCTGTTATATGAGACAAGTGAAAACTTCATTGTTATTCAGAAACATTTGCATTGTTTAATTTTCCATTCTTACTGTATTCAGTCTCATTTATGTCAAATGAAAAATTTAACATTTCTGCCATTCTTATAGAAATTGTCTATTCATTATCTCTCTACTTAACAGGAAGCCTCAGAAAGTAGAAGCAGTGCAAAGGACACGAGGGAAGATGATGCCGCTGAAGCTCTACTTCTCCTTGGTGTCCACCCAGCATAGTTTTATGACGTTGAAAGCCCTGCAGTTGTGTCCCTGCTGTAGCTAAACTAGAACAAGACGACGAAATCTCTGCATAAGGCTGTGCAGGTCAACACAGATACAGCACCCAGCACTAACTGAACACTCATGAATTTGTTTCGCAGTGATGCTTGTGTTAAAGCGTACACAGGTGTAGAGAATATTGGGCTTTTAATCACTGTTGCTGATGATGTGGCTCAGGTAGACGATTTTAAGGCAGTCAGAAGTGTCTTAGAACGCGTAACTGTAGTACTCGTGCGCCTAAAGACTTTTATATTCTTTAGGTGCCTAGCTACATTATTTTCAGTGTCTGAAGCCACAGTGCACCGTTATTTCTATGTCACAATAAGCCCCTTGGAAGCTGTCCTAAAAGCAGATATTCCATGGCCAAGCAAGGCAGAAGTGCAACAGAATCAGCCTCAATGCTTTGAGGCATACAGGGATGTTAGAATTGTGCTTGACTGCACAGAAGTTGAAGTAGAAAAATCTCACTGTGCACCATGCCGCATTCTAACATATTCCCACTACAAGAGAGTTCATACCGTTAAATTTTTAGTTGGAGTATCCCCAGGTGCACTGATTACATTTTTGAGTGCCTGCTTTGGAGGTCGAGCTTCTCATAAGGCGGGTGTGGATAATTCAGATATTTTAAATAAGCTAGAATCTTTCAAGGACGATGTAATGGTCGATAAGGGATTTAATATTGATACGACATGTGCAAGCATGGGAATCGGGGTTGTGCAGCCTCTATTTCTACGGAAGTAGACACAGTTCTCTTAAGAAGATGCGGCCAAAACGCTGCAAGTCGCCCGGGCATGTGTGTATGTGGAAAGGGCAATTCAGCGTTTGAAACTGTTTCGGATACTGAAGGGCCCATTGCCCTAGAAAATGTTGGCTGTCATTGATGAAGAAATGATTATCATAGCCGGCATTGTTAATGTGTCCTCACCTGTGCTCGCAGACAGCAGATTTCAGTAGGGTTTTTTTTTTTGTCAAAGTGAACCTTGTATGTAGAGTTGCAGCTGAATATTCGAGTCAATGTTATGCCGACATCATGCTGTGATGCATCAATATAGAAAATAAAAATGGAATACTATAGCCAACTGGTTTATCTGTAATGATTGACAAGTAAAGTCTCAGAAGAAGAGGACAAAATAAAAACGCAGAATGCGAGGAAGAAAAGAAAATATAAGAGGAGAAAAAGAAAGAAGTGAGCGCAGCAACCTAAGATTTGCAAGGCAGGTGGGTGCAGAAAAGAATGTTGGCCAAGACGGCGGATGGTTGAAGCAGCCTGGGTCCTGCCTGAGCGCTACAATGCTTCGAAAGCTGCCCGAGTTTCCACCATGGCAAGCTGCTATCTTCGTGTTCCGATTGTACAGCTGGCTGACGGTGCAACGAGCGGCTGGGACAGGTCAGCGTCACACGGCCAACCTTGAACAAGCCCGGGCTTGCGGACACTCGTCTGCCATGCCAACAGCGCATGGGCTAGAGTGGCCTGCGACGTGCAAGGAGTACCTACCGGCATGAGTCCCATTACCAAGGGCTGTGCACGTTGCCTCATTTGTGGAGCGGCTTTTACACTAGCGGAGACGCCAGGACCAATGATCGTGGTGAGCAACGGTAGGATATAAGCACTACAAATAGCCGTCGCAGGTGGCCAACAGAGCATCAATTTAGTCGGTAATTACCGAGAAAGACGAGAGGAGTAGAAAGCCACGTGCAACTTGGCCACGCTAGAATGTGTTAATAATTGTGTTTAGGTGAACCTAGTTGATTCCGAATATTTTTAGTCTCCTGTGTGTGTTATTTATATTATTAAGTTGAGGGAAATTGAGTGTGTTTTCGAGCCACACTGTGTCTCCTTCATGTGTCAATTTCACAGACTCGGGCAAAACGTGCTGGGCACTAACCACATCGTGACACCATCTTTTCGCTTGCCTTATCATTACATGGTCACGTCATTTATATAAATTCCCTTCACAGACTCTCACACTTTTCTCCCTCCTGGTTTATGCTATGCATACCATGTTATGTAACTGTAGTAGCACAAAAGCAGGTTAAAACATAGCTATTTGGGTGAAAGGTCATTGCTTCTCCTATTACAATACCGTAAAATGCTGAGCAAGCCCCCCTCCCTTCTTCAAGAAGCCATTTAAAAATAAGCACCAATGACCAAGCGAGTGCGACCACTTTTTTTTTTTTCAGCACGAACATTGCTAGTGTAAAAAGTACCCCTAAAATGAGCACACTGAATGTATATTTTGTTCATGAAATTTCATTGCTGTAAATAAATGAAATATTTCCATAGAAACACTGATGGGCGTTTTATATTTTAGCAGCTCTTCTGCTGCCATCTCGAATTTTGGTTCGAGACCGAGCAAGTGCCCCTCGACAAATCTGGTTGAATTATTTTTTATTGTAGGGGGGGGGGGGATCGCTCGCTATTTCACGGTATTATTTCTACAGCTTGAAAATATTTTCTGGCATTCTTTACTAGCAGTGGCTTCCAATTAACGCTTAGGCTTGTGACATCTGAGCGGCCTTGAAGTGGTGCACTTAAAATTTTCCTTAGCCAGTCGAATCATGCGGGGTTGTTTGAATTGACTTATGGACTCATTGAACAGACAGGGATATTCAGTGCAAATACGAAACAAGTATTTAATCAAAAGAGTGCGATGGCTAGAGATAAAAAAGTCAGCTAAGAGGAAGACATACATATGTGAAACGAAAAAAAGAACAGTACAAGAAGTTATACGAAATTAGGGCGAGGACAAACAGTAGTGTATGGACAGATAAATAACGACATACAGAGCACTAACACCAACCAGTCTAGTTGGGTGCTCTCCAGCGATAGTAATATACACTGAATGAAGAGTTAGTTAAAAAAAATGCACAGACATTGTGGTATGCTAATAAATTCCGCGAAATAGACGAATAAAACTATGAGAAAGATCATGCTCCTGCTTTGGAGTTTCTTGTGCATCACAAGGCGCACTACTAGTACATGGATACATGAAGATAGTTACAAAAAAAAATGTTAACAAAATAGTCACATTAGGAACTTCTGGGCGAACCATGCCTGCTTATCGTGCTTGTAGGGGAGTTGACGAAAGTGGTGCTGATGGTCTTGCCAGCTTAGATGACAAGGGTCTGGTTTTGCAGCAGATTATCTATTGTGTGGAACAGTCGATGCGAGGTTCATGACACTGATGATCGTACACTTCACTAGTTCAACGTCAACTGCCAAAGAATCACTTTTTTGGCGTACACATAGTCACAAGAGATGCATTCCACCAAGGCATGCCTACTGTCTCAGGTGGGCGAAAGCGCTGAAGCAATAGCGTTCCTCAAAGTCGGTTGTGGGAAGTCTCGCTTCTGACACCACTGCGTCCTTTCCATGACGAAGGAGGTGCGCGAGCAAGAAGTACAGACGTTAATGATGACCTCCTCTGTGGCAAACTTGACTAACTCGGGCCAATAGTGCACAAAATAAACATACTGTAGTTGCTGAACCAAACTGTCTATAAGTGACAGACACTTCTTCACAACAATCACCAGTGATTATACCTGGCTGTACACAATAAGGTGGACTTCTTCCAAGTCAAGAAGAAATAGTCCTAATTGTACTTGTGAAAAATTGGAATGAGTGAGTCTCAAAGAATAATTTTTGCGGTCACACAGCACTTTTTTCTGATTCACAAGGTCAAAAATTCGCTCAGTTTTCCCACGTGTTGGGCTTTTAATTTCAAACTACACAGCTGGCTTTCCATGACGAAAAACAATTCCATCTGGGCTGAATCCGAGCTAGGAAGTATTAATCTTCAACTTCCTCACCAGTGTTCAATTTGTATTCTTCAATGGCTAGTTTCTCACAAGCCTTTCCATATCTCGTGGCATCATTCCCTCCAAAGTTCTGTGTCAGGAGCTTGATTATCTTCTCTTGCCGGCTGGGTTCTGGTGATGGCACAAACCTTTATAGTAATGTGTGGCATTTGCTGCCTCTTATTTGGAGCGTTCGCTCCCTTTGCCACTGAGTGCTGATCTGATCTGCAGTCTGTGTGCAGATAGTCGCTGCTCCTTCTGAGTTTACAGCTATCATTTCTTCATAAAATTTTAGAAGCACAGGGCTCATTTGCTTCATAGAGGCTATATAAATGTTAAACTTGTTGAAGTCTGTAAAGGCGGCTTCATGAAATTGCAGCTCTTCCAAATGCTCTACATGTTGGCTTGTAATAATGTGCTGTAATAAATGCTGACGTTCACGGCATGTGCGGCCACTCAATATATTCTGGGCACCTTCTTCTGTGTTCAAGCTTTGGAGACAGCGTCCTTTCATATGCCTCGCCAAGACACTTTGTGGAGCAGTTCCAATGAGCTGCTGTCGGATTACAGCGAGTTTCATAAAGTCCAGTTGGATTCTTCGTGTTGACTGTACATGGCACAGCTCCTTTACTTTTCTCGCTTTATATATGCTCCTTGCCTTTAGTCTCCCCCACGCCTGCTTCACATCGGTGGATGTGAGCTGGTCCATGCTGTGGATGCCAGTTCTGCAGCAATGTACAAAATGTATTACATGCAAACAAAACATTCGCAATGAAGAGCCAAGAGTCATGTGAGAATAGGATATTCATGTACACACTAGAAGCATTAATAGATTGATTGATATGTAGGGTTTAACGTCCCAAAACACCATATGATTATCTTAGACGCCGTAGTGGGGGCTCTGGAAATTACAACAACCTCCACCTAAATGCAAGAAGCAGTCTACTGACTTGTCTTATTTTATCGTTGAAAGATAACAGCCAATTGTGCTGGAGTATGCGGGTAACCTCATTCTCTGCTGTGTTCATATCTGCTTGATCATGGGCAGTGCATGATCGTAAGAAGTGTAATTGCCTCCTACAGGACAATAGGGTGAGGTGTCCTATCAGGCAGCACCTTAGGTCCCCTTCTGTTCGACATCTACATTAACTACATGATAACTACACCCTGGACAAGGTCACAATTGTTCTGTACGTGGATAGCAGCCTGTTTGTCTCTGGTTCAGTGGTTGGCAAGGTCAAATGTAAGGTGAATGAAAGCAGCACACACATGCACACTCTGTCATAGTCCAGTCTTGTCTTTCGTGGTGTGCGACATTGCTGTTACAGCTGCTTGTTCAAGTCCGGGTCGCGTAGGAATTTCAACAGTGCTTTTGTCGCCTGCTGTTGCAATGTCTTCTTTTGGGCACTTGCAAGAATAGTGTCCACAGACATTTGGCTGTTGTCGATGCGCATAAGAACGGACGCCAGTTTTCTGGGTGTCATACCACGGACAGCCGCACATGATGTGCTGTAACGTCTTTTCGCAAGGATAGACATCGCAGAGAGCGTTGTCGGCCATTCTTATCATAAAAAATAAGATTTTGTAAATGTCACCCCTAGCCACAAGCGATGAAGAAGGGTGGCTTCTCTTCGGTCGAGCCCAGTGGGCACGCGGAGAGCTATCAAAGAAGACAGGTGGTGTTAACGATTCGTCTGTGTGGTCTGGGGTTCATGTCCGTGCTGCGAATTTCGGGCCGCTTCCTGTTCTTCGCGCAACATTGCAATGTGTTACTGCAGCATTCATTTCGCCCATGTGACGAGACGCGTTTCAATTTTGTGTTTTAATAATTCCTAAATAGAGGGATAAACCACGTCTTTTATGCCGAGATGCGTGTGAGAGAATGCGGCGTTACTTTCTCCCTCCCCTGAGTGTATAGCTGAACGTCTGTTGCACCGACTCTGACATAAACAGGATGCGGTCACCGCTCACATTGAACAAAACCCTTAGCACCCTGCAAAAAAGAGAAAGTTCATCAGAAATACTTTAGGTAAGAGCTTTTTAAATGTGACTCTCATTCTTTCTATCAAATGTTCTTCAATGCCTCACTGAAAGAGTTCGGTTAATCATTGTAGGAAACCCTCACGTCACACTAGCTATAGCTTATGAACTTCGATTTTTCACTACGAGCATTCGCAAAGAGTGAATGTTACACCGCGTGGTTATTATATTAAAATCACTTCTGCAGTTCTTGCTGCAAGAGCTTATCTGTGCGGGAGTACAAAAAAAAATGTTTGACGAGGCGCCCTACAATGTTCAATAAAAACAGCCTCAGAGTACCTGCAGTAAATACGATGAGAGATTGCGAGTCGATTGCTGTCTTGATCGCAAGTGAAAATAAGCTCTGTGGGTAACTTTAAACTTGAGTTACACGAAGGTGATTTAGGGGAATAAATTTTCAGAATTAAAGTTACGCTATCACTTACCTGTAAGACAACGTTTTTGTCGTCCTCGTCCGACAATTATGGAGGCTTGTAGAGCCCTTCCGTGTACGAATTTACGGAACCTGCATGATTGAAGACAAATTACTGGTACGAACCGAATATGATCACCCACCATAAACACCATTACGCAACGGTGGATGATCTTCTGTGACTGGAAGGTGGCACTGCAGTCACTTCTGTCAAATCTGCGCCGTGGTCCACACGAGCAGTTGGTATTTGGGACAGCAGAAATGCTGCACCGTGTAATGTAGAAAGGGCACCACGTTATATTTCCGTGGTTGCGAAGCCGCTGTGAATTTATTAGTGATGAACGGACTGATCAAGCTGTTTGTTCAGCCCATAATGAAGACAACGATCAGTCAATACCTCTCTCTAGGACTGACGCTGCATAGGAAGCTCCGCATGCTTGCTCACCAACGCTCCATGTCACTTTAGAATGAGCCTCTTTTTATGCATGCAATATTACGATCCCTTGATCCTACGGTAAGCGTGCAGTTTCCAACAAAACTTCGACGAGCTGACACTACTGCTTTGTGCAGACTATGGTTGGGAGTCACGTTTACCCGTGCGTACGGTGTCGCTTATAGGGATGGCCGATACTGCAGCCTGTGCACACTGCGGAGATGAAAAGACGATTCGACACGTCTTGTTTGACTGCCCGGAATGTAACCTAGAAAGACAATACCTTTCTAATACACTGAACAACTTAGATGACCAGCCGATGTTAGAAGAAAGTGTACTGCGCCATCGTCATGGCTCATTATCACAGAGGAAGGCTGTGCAAGCGCTGCTGAGCTTCTTGTGAACTACTGGCCTGTCGGAACGCCTCTGAGTCCACTGATTTTGTGTGTAAGTATGTGTCCATGTTTTTCTCTTATTTATTTTTTACTCTCTCTCTTTCAACCTCCTATTCCCCAACCCCAGTGTAGGGTAGCATACCGGATACTAGCATCTGGTTAACCTCTCTGCTTTCATTTTTTTCTCGTTTCTCCTTCAGGCATATATGATCCATAAGTCGAATAATGAGTTTGATTGGTGGAGTGATATTGATAATGTGAGCAAATACTGCGAACTATCGCAGCACAACAAACAATCGCTCAACGAATACATGACATCATTTCATGTGCAATCATTAGTCATTAACAGTGCAGCAAATGTTCAGCTAAGTTGTTGCAAAGCACGTGCATTCGAAGGAACATTGTAGGTTCGAAGGAACATTGTAGGCCAGTGATCATGATGAGCATGTACCACGTGTGGTCTTGATGTGCTGCACTACAATGCGGAGTAAAGTCAACTTGCTCAGCTTCCGGGACATGGCTTTGCAAATGGGCCCCAGGGAGGCCATCTCACTGACGTACATGTTCATGTTGTCCTGGCATCGCTTCTCGATCTCGCTGCGGTTCTCTCTACAAATCCAGCTTCAGTCGTGAGCCCGTTGGCTGAACGTTTAGCGAAACACTTAGAGCGACACTTTTGCCTCTGTAACGAATTTACGATGTCTATTCATTATCGTAATTTGGCATCAAGAAATAAAAAGTTATAGGCTACACTTACTTCGAAATAGGCATAAAACGCAGGTACACATTCTCTTACAATGAACACCACAAGCAAGATTATTTGAAATGCGCTACCTCTCAAAAAAAAAAAAAAGAATGGGCGCGCGTATTTCTTGTCATCTGACAGCGAACATTTAGCATATCCCATAGGCGTATCAGCCGTGGTGGGGGGGGGGGGGGGAGGGCAAGGAGGCTGTGAGTTTCCTACTGAAAAAAAATAGGGCCCCCAACTGTTAACAGTGGTCACTATTGTATGCACGCTGGGGAAACCAACTAATACGAAGTTTTCCTTCACCATAGTAATCGCTCAATTATATTGTTCCAAGCAAATGAAAATGTTACGAGGAAACGTTACAATATAGTCCAACTTTTCCATGATTTCTGCTGTGACGATTTTCCTTGCAGGCTCTTTGCAATACAGGCTGCTGTTACAAAGCAGTAACGAAGTCCTTGGGCCGGATGCCCCCAAGCGTGCCTTCCCGTCATCTCGGACATTCTGTGTGGGGGCGGGTTGTCACCTGCACCGGCTCTGTTTGTCTCGGCTGTGCGCTTTGCCAGCGGGGCAGTGGCTACAGGCGGGCCCCTCTGGAATGTGCGGAAGGCCGGTTGTGTGCTACAGTAGGGACTGCCGTGAATTTCTCCTGCGTGGTCGCTTCCGAGTCCCCGCGCGTGTGCCACGTGCATCTGCCACGTGTGTGAAGGGACACTTGTGTTGTGCTCTCCATGAGTGGTTGGTTCCCGGAAGAGACATTCCGCCTATATATTCGGAACTGCACGGCGAGGCAAGGAGAGCAGCCCGCCAGAAGAAAACAGGAGAGTGTCGCGAGTAGAGTCGTCGTTCGGACGTTACTGTCCAACATGTTGCAAATAAACGTCTTGTTAAGTTTTCCTTTACGCCTGTCCCTCTGCCTCAGCTCTCGATGGTTCTGAACGTCCCCGTGGCCTGCGGAATGATGACCACCACCCAGCTCCATGCTACCTATGGGTCCGCTACGGCCACCGACGCGGCTCGTAACAACTGGATGGCAGCGACGGGATTCTGCTCACGCCAAGTCGCAACAAGCTCGGGCCAGCATCGGAATCGTCTCCGCTGAGATTATGGCTGCAGGGTGCGGTGAGTGCTTGACTTTCTTCACTGAGATTTTACCAGGCTTTATCTAGAGTTTTGTAGGAAAGGTGGTAAATTTAGATAACTACTCTACGTTGACCTGTGCATGTGAACGTAGCGTCCTAGTAGTAGTGAAGTTAGCAGCACTTGTAGCAACCATGAATCTGAAGGCACCGAAAAAACCGCTTTTGCTAGAGTTAGCTAAAAGTTTGGGTTTGGATGTTCGTGAACAAATGAGAAAGCCAGAGATTATCGAGGCTATTGAGAACCTTAACGCAGACGACGACGAGCTCTCAGAGTGTCTAGAGCTGATAGACGAACATGAAAGGCGCAAAGCTGAAGAGAGAAATGAGAAGCTCATACGCGAAGCAGAAGAAAGGGATCTTGAGAGGAAACGCCTTGAAATCGAGCTGCTCAAGGCTCGAGGTAGTAGTGAAGGTAGCGAAGCGTCTAGCGGAGTAGAACGGAAGTCGTTCAGGATGAAAGACCTAATGCAACCTTACCGCTCCGGAGAGAACATGGGTCTGTTCTTGGTAAATTTCGAGCGCACATGCGAGAAGGCGCGTGTTACCAAAACGATGTGGCCGCAGTGCTTGCTTACCCCACTACCCTGTGAGGCTGCCGAGGTAATTGCCCGCTTGACAAAAGAGAAAGCAGATGATTACGACCAAGTTAAGTCGAGCCTGCTAAAGAAATATAGATTGTCAGCAGAAGCATTCAGGCAGAAGTTCCGGAACGCCGTAAAGCAGAAAGACGAGTCGTATGCTGATTTCGCATACAAGTTAATGTCTAATATGAGGGAGTGGCTCAAAGAGGCTAAGGCGTTTGAGCATAAAGAGAAAATTGTGGAGTGTTTCGGACTCGAGCAGTTTTACCGTCGTTTGCCCCAAGACGTTAGGCTCTGGGTGCAAGACAGGGAGGAGGTAACCACTGTGTCGAGGGCCGCGGAGCTAGCGGAGAATTTTGTTTCGCGCCGCGCGCTTGATAGAAGAGAAATTCCCCAGCGGGAGGGCCAAATCAAAAAGGCAACTGGGTGGAGGGGACATTCAGTCCAACAGAATCGAGAGCGCAACACTGGTCCCGAAAAGCAACGGGAGGTAAGTAATGAGACCACGGTTGAGGAAAAGCACCAAAACAGTGCGTTTGAAAAGAGGCGACCACTTGTGTGCTATAAATGCCACAAGCCAGGTCACATTGCGGCCGTCTGCAAGAGTCCAAAAGTTGTTTGCTTCTCAGTCGACAGCGAGGGTGAAAACATGCGACTGCTGGAACCATATATCAGAGAGCTGATAGTAAATGGAAAAGAGTGTCGCGTGCTGCGGGATTCGGCAGCGACAATGGACGTGGTCCATCCCTCGTATGTTGAAGCTGAACATTTCACAGGAGAGTGCGCTTGGATTAAACAAGCAGCGGAGCCATCAAGCGTATGCCTTCCGATTGCTAAGGTATGCATCGAGAGCCCCTTTGGCACATTGCACACAGAGGCTGCAGTATCTGCTTATTTGCCAAAGCAGTATGCATACTTGTTTTCAAACAGATACGATTGGTTACTAGGACAGAAGAACCTAGCGTACGGGGATGGGGTTGTGTGCGCGCTCACTCGCTCAAAGGCGCGAGAACTCGCAACTAGAGCCGCACCGCTCGATGTTCCCTCGAGAATCACCGAGAAAGCCGGAGATGGAGAGCCCACGAACACGGTAGACACAATCACAACAAACACTGATCAAGTGAGCGATAAAGGCGCGGATGAAAACGAGGAAGACCCTCTTGAATCTGGAAGTGGGTGTGAGGAAATGATTACTCCTGCATCTAGTAACCTGCAGACTTTGCTGAGAGTGGATCGATCGTCCCTTATAGAGCAGCAAAGAGCAGACCCCACTCTTCAAAATATAAGGAGTCAGACTAAGGAGGGTATTTCTAAGAAAAACGTGATGTATCAGAACAGGGCCGGGATACTTTATCGTAAGTATCTGGATCGCAGACGGGTGCAGTTTGATCAGTTAGTGATACCGGAACGTTACCGCCGTGATCTTTTACACTTAGCTCACGGTAGCTCATGGTCGGGTCACTTGGGGGTCAAAAAAACGAAGGATCGCCTGCTGCAGGAATACTATTGGCCGGGTTGTTTCCAGGAAATAGAGAATTTTGTCAGAACCTGCGACACCTGTCAGCGTGTAGGAAAACCAGGGGATAAGGTTCGTGCCCCAATGAAGCTCGTGCCAGTGATCACTGAGCCCTTTCGACGACTCGTGATCGACACAGTAGGGCCTCTTCCAACAACAACATCCGGTTACCGTCATGTCTTAACAGTAATTTGTCCCGCGACCAAGTTTCCTGAGGCAGTGCCTTTAAAGGAACTGAGTTCGGTAGAAGTGGTAAACGCGCTGTTGTCTATTTTCGCACGCGTTGGTTTTCCCGCTGAAATACAGTCCAATCAAGGGACCGTTTTTACGAGTGCACTGACTACAACTTTCTTAGAGAAATGTGGAATCCGAATAATCCACAGCTCGGTGTATCACCCCCAGTCAAACCCAGTAGAAAAGTTACACTCGGTAATGAAACGCGTCCTTCGAGCACTCTGTTTCGAGCGCAAAGTCGACTGGGATGTGTGCTTGCCAGAAACCGTGTTTGCGCTCAGGACTGCACCTCATGAAGCCACTGGATTTACCCCGGCAGAATTGGTCTACGGTCGCTCTCTGCGATCCCCACTCCGTATTCTTCGGGAGTCATGGGAAGGGCGAGCGGAGGACCCTACGGTGGTTGAATATGTGCTAACTCTGCTAGAAAGGTTGCATAGAGCACAGGAGCTGGCAGGGGATGAGATGAGCAAGGCACAGGCTTGGGCCAAACGCTACTACGACAGGTCGGCAAGATCACGCCGGTTTGAAGCTGGAGATCAAGTAATGCGGCTGAAACCTTCACCAATGAATAAGCTAGATGTCCAATGGGAAGGTCCGGCGGAAGTCGTTCAAAGGCTGTCCGACACAAACTATCTGGTAAGGATGCCAGGTAGACGTAAGACGCAGCAAATCTACCACAGCAATCTGCTCAAACCGTATCGAGAGAGAGAGGTTGTCGTAAACATGGCGGTAAACGTGCCCGAAGAGCCACCACTAGATTCCCCTTTTCGGGAGCGGAAAGAAAGGAGGATAACGCTGGTAAAACGCTCAAGGCCATGGTTGAGGTAGCTGAGCTCACAGCTAACGAGAAGCGTGACCTAGAAAGCCTCCTGATAGAATATGAGGACATGTTCTCGGAGAAACCGGGCCGAACAAATTTGGTAGTGCATGACATAGAGCTTACGGCCACTCAGCCCGTGCGGTCAAAGGCGTATCGAGTGTCGCCGCGTCAGCGTGCCATTATTGAGACCGAGATTAAAAGAACGCTCGAGCTCGATGTGATTGAAGCTTGTGAAAGCGATTATACCTCTCCGCTTATATTAGTGGAGTTTCCTGGGAAAGATCCGCGACCATGCGTTGATTACCGGAGGTTAAATCACATAACGAAGGATCAGACCTACCCCATACCAAATATAGAGGAAAGAATCGAGGCAGTAAGCAGTGCTAAGTACATCTCTACCTTCGACCTCGTTCGGGGTTATTGGCAGGTGCCTTTGACCGAAAGGGCCAGCAGATATGCGGCGTTTATTTCTCCCATAGGAACATACCGCCCTAAGGTGTTGAGCTTCGGCTTAAAGAATGCCCCCTACTGTTTCTCGGCTCTCATGGACAAGGTATTGCGGGGTTTAGAGGGGTTTGCCCTGCCTTATCTGGATGATGTAGCAGTATTTTCAGGGTCATGGTCTGAACATCTCACCTACTTGCGAGCAGTGCTTCAACGTTTCCGCGAAGCAGGTCTGACCGTGAAGGCTCGGAAGTGCCAACTTGGCCGAACAGAGGTTACTTACCTGGGTCACATAGTGGGGCAGGGCCACCGCAGACCTTCCGATGTCAAAGTGGCGGCAGTTAATAATTTTCCGCAGCCCCGAACAAAGACAGATGTGCAGTCGTTCCTAGGATTGGCAGGGTACTACCAGCATTACATTCCCCGTTATTCAGAGCTTGCCAGCCCGCTTACTGACGCTCTTAGAAAAACCGAACCTCAAATTCTGGAGTGGGATGAGAAGAAAGCGAGGGCATTCTTAGCGCTGAAAAATGCGCTCATGAGCCAACCTGTACTTCAAGCCCCCGACTACGCTAGACCCTTCGTGGTTCAGTGCGATGCAAGTGACCGCGGCATGGGCGTAGTATTGTGTCAGAGAAAAGACGCAGGAGAGGAACATGCCGTGCTATATGCAAGCCGCAAACTAACTGTAAGGGAGGAAGCCTATAGCGCTTCAGAGAAAGAATGCGCCTGTGTTGTATGGGCGGTTCAGACGCTCGCATGCTATCTCGCAGGATCAGAGTTTATTATCTAGACGGACCACTGTCCCCTCACGTGGTTTCAAACGATGTCGCCTAAGAACGGCAGGCTACTTCGCTGGAGCTTGCTATTGCAACAATACTCTTTCGAAATTCGTTACAAGAGAGGCAAATTGAATGGCAACGCTGACGGCTTAAGTCGTTGTTTCTAGGGATCTTGATGGCGTCAGGTAATCTGGCTTGGGTATTTAGGTTCCATTTTTTTGTGTGTGTGACAGGTTTACAACTGCTTTTTTGTATTTGTGCTTTATCCCGACACGTGTTTGTTAATTTGAGCAGCCTATTTCAGGTTGGGTTGTTAGAATTGCTGCTGCTATTGTAATGAAGAACAGGTCGTTTTGGATGAATTAAAAGTCTGGTGGGTCTCAGGAAGAGAGTATGGGCGCTTGCCTGCTTGGCAGTTGTGTTT
Source organism: Rhipicephalus annulatus (assembly GCA_013436015.1). Lineage (NCBI taxonomy): Eukaryota > Metazoa > Arthropoda > Arachnida > Ixodida > Ixodidae > Rhipicephalus > Rhipicephalus annulatus. Next base: position 92,280 of record WOVY01013164.1, on the reverse strand, counting down.
CTCGCGTGGTGGACACATGTGCTGTCTTTCGATAAGGAATGTTGGCCAGCAGAGCGGGAGCCTTTCTCCAATTTTGGACGACGCTACCAGAGGGTGCGGATGAACAGGGTACCAGAGGATTGCAGCAGAGCCGCATCGAGGTGTCCACGGCTTCAGCACACCAGCATTGTCTTCATCGACCTCTCCCCACAAAGGTGGATGACCTTCGTACGTCGAGGTCTCGGCCGGCCGCCGGGGAAGCTGTTACAAAGCAGTAACGAAGTCCTTGGGCCGGATGCCCCCAAGCGTGCCTTCCCGTCATCTCGGACATTCTGTGTGGGGGCGGGTTGTCACCTCCACCGGCTCTGTTTGTCTCGGCTGTGCGCTTTGCCGGCGGGGCAGTGGCTACGGGCGGGCCCCTCTGGAATCTCGGACATTCTGTGTGGGGGCGGGTTGTCACCTGCACCGGCTCTGTTTGTCTCGGCTGTGCGCTTTGCCAGCGGGGCAGTGGCTACAGGCGGGCCCCTCTGGAATGTGCGGAAGGCCGGTTGTGTGCTACAGTAGGGACTGCCGTGAATTTCTCCTGCGTGGTCGCTTCCGAGTCCCCGCGTGTGTGCCACGTGCATCTGCCACGTGTGTGAAGGGACACTTGTGTTGTGCTCTCCATGAGTGGTTGGTTCCCCGAAGAGACATTCCGCCTATATATTCGGAACTGCACGGCGAGGCAAGGAGAGCAGCCCGCCAGAAGAAAACAGGAGAGTGTCGCGAGTAGAGTCGTCGTTCGGGCGTTACTGTCCAACATGTCGCAAATAAACGTCTTGTTAAGTTTTCCTTTACGCCTGTGCCTCTGCCTCAGCTCTCGAGGGTTCTGAACGTCCCCGTGGCCTGCGGAATAACGACCAACACCCAGCTCCATGCTACCTACTGGGTCCGCTGCGGCCACCGACGCGGCTCGTAACACTGCCTATGTGGTGCTTTCATGCCTTGTGCTGTAGCACTGCAGAGCAGGATAGCGCTCAACAGGGGACCCATAGCATTACATTACTTGTTCATGCTTTTATTTGGCCATGACTGGCCAATGCAGCTACAGATAGCTACGAGCAAGCTTTTTATCCACTGGTCAAAGCATTTGCTGCTTCTGTAAAGTACTTTTCTTTCATCGAAAAGGAATAGCATCACCGCTGCTCAGTCGAAGTTGCTGTGAGCTGCTGATTCTTACAAATCTTTTTTTAATATTTTAGTTTTGCCGTACTGAAAGCACAAAAAAAATTTTCCACTTTAATTTTCGATAAACACATCAGCCTTGTTTACGCTAACTTGTAGCGATTGCGGCAGCTTGCGAAATGGAGACGAATAAAGCTATGGCCTCCAGCGCAGTGGGAAGCTCAGCTTTTAAGTTTACCCTTTAAGGAAGAAGGTGAAATACCAAGGTTTTTACCACTATGGAGGCTTAATTAAGAGCCAATAAGAGGCGGGCTAGTTGGTTGGCTGGTCTTCATTCACCTTCAATTCTCTTTTACGTCTTAAAATATAACTCGGACAGCAAAGAAGCTCGCGTGCAGCGCTCCTTCTTTTTCTTCCTTCCTCTCGTTTTCTCTCAGTAACGATAAGTTAACAGAGATGCACATGCTCACAAGCTGCTAAACGATGTTATGCTGCACAGTAAAAATATTTTATTATACTAATATAAGTACATCTCGCCAGCTGTTATAAGAAGCTGCTGCTAATGTAATCGGCGGCTAGCCTATTTGAATTACATTTTGAAGGAGATGCTCTCTGACAACTCCCAAAAGCTTTAGCGATTATTCACACTTCAATGCACTGTTTGATGTGTATGCGCTGTGATAAACACCACGACATTTCATGGATTTGTGATGTCATATAGCAAGCAGGCAGTTTTATGGCAGCCAGAAAATGTTTAATGTCGAAGAACCAATGGAAAACAATATGCCGTATTGAAAATAGTTCATTGTCTTATTTTTTTACATATAGTCATGCATAAGTGGTCATTACGCAACGGATTGTTTTTGCGTCATTTGTTGCCTCGCGTAACGATCTTGTGCTGTGTGCATGGCCAATCATATACAGCTAACGACAACTTCGAAAGGAAGTAATGAAATGTAGTTTAACGTAAAAGTACATACGCAATCTTTATCTCCTTGTTATATAAGTAGATCACTAGCACTGTAACCATACTCTTTTTACACCGACTTGATGCCTGGCTTTTACAAAGTAGATTGGAAACCTTGCGTGGTTCAGTTGAAACACATGAATGTTCACGTAATGCTTCGGTTGGATTTCTGCTAAGATCTTGATTTTTATTCTTGGCAGTCGTCGGATCAACGCGGCTGAGGCTGGATTTTTAAAGGATCTCTCGCACCGACGACTTTTATTGCCGCTTCAAGGTAGATATACAAACTTTGAGGCGCATAACCGCATACCCGCATAATACAGCCCGTGGTATACGGGCATTTGACACAGATGACTGGAATAAGGGCTTGATGACGCACCCGACATGGCTTTTAACGTTACTTATGTCAGAACCAGACACATCTTCTCGTACCATCGTGCCCCACCCTATGCCGATTTCGGTCTAAATTAATGAGCCAACTACGAGAGCAGCAAGACGTAGCTGGCCAGATATGTAGGTAGATAAGTAGATAGAAATTCCTGAAGTACCCTTGGTTCTCGAAGGATGGCTTCGCATTTAAAAAATTCATTGAGTGATACAAATATATACTGTTAGAAAGTCTGTCATCAACATTGGTATTCACAAATGCGTGCGAAAACAGCAGATCACGACCATAATAATCACGGAAGATCATTAAAAGCGAGCGTTAAATTGGGTTCTAATAGCCTTTAAAACAAAGAAACAAACATAAAGCAAAAAGTTGAAGAAATAAAAATTCGGCAGATCCCACGTACCTGGGAATCGACCTTATGCAAAGCATGCAGAGGGAAGGTGACCGTGAAGCATGCGGACGGAAGCGACACGTCATGAAATGACGCTAAATATATATGAAAATGTTGCACGCACAGACATATGTTGAAGAGTTGCAGATGTTCATATAATCAGTTGTTTTCAATTGCGCAACTATGCCAACTGGAACTAGCGTATTAGCAACACCAGAAGCTCATTTGAAGCGCTGATGCTCGCGAGGATGCTGGCCCTGAACACTGCTTCATAAATAAACCTCAGCGCATGGCAATTAACCACAATTGACGTTAACCCGACGTGACGGCTGTATCGAACGAGTATATATGTAATGTTTATAAAATTGGGTGGGCAGCAGTGCAACCACTACTGACGTCTCACGAAGCGTCTATTTGGAAAGTAGTTCCGAGACCTGCATGGTGTAGCTCTGTGGTGAAATGTTTCATTACCACGCAGAATGCTTGGGTTCGATTCCAGCTGGTACCCTGACATTTCTTCTGTGCATTCGTCGGGTCAACTCTACTGATGTCGGGTATTTCTTAACGCTCGCGCGTTAAAATTGTCCATGTGGTTCTCGTCGTTCCTGGGTAATTACTAAGTCTCAATCACCGGTGGCACATACCCGCACACCAGCGCCACATACCCGCCTGTGGGTATGTGCCACTGTCTGGCGGGAAGCGTTTGACGACTTATGCGAGGTGATTGTGACATTATTCATGTCTTGAACAGCGCGTCATATTTGTGAAACAATCTTACCCTCCCATGGTAATTTTGGTTCACGACAAGTTAAGGAAGTGACCACGAGAGCACCCAAATGTAAGCGGTTAGATAGATAGACAAACAGATAAATATGCGCATAGACCCCAAAAGTGCATACGGTTGCAACGAAACGCTTCACACCTAATTGAGATTTGTGCCAAGCCAAGCCAGGCCAAGCCAAGCGAGGCCAAGCCAGGCCAGGGCAGGGCAGGCAGGCAGGCAGGCAGGCAGGCAGGTAGGCAGGTAGGTAGGTAGGTAGGTAGGTAGGTAGGTAGGTAGGTAGGTAGGTAGGTAGCTAGGTAGGTAGGTAGGTAGCAAATGGAAGTCAGCATGATGACGACAATAAAGTGCAGCACTTGTTCAAAAACCAGTAGGTATGAGATAAGTTTTCGTTGATGGTATGGTTATTAATATCTCAATAGCCGGGTTGTTGCTACACAATTGAGAGGGATTAGCGAGGCTTACTTCTTGGCATTCTCGGCCACCGACTGTGCAGCTCTGGCATCCTCCTTTTCTCTGTCCTCCATTCCACTGAAGCAAGAAACGCTACACATTAGAATTGTGCATTGCTGAGTTAACGGTAGCACATATGCATTGGACACCGTTCCGTTACATGAGCAGCAGTGACAGAAAATAAAAACAGCAGTACGCTTGTTTTGTTTCATTCTGTTCTTATTGTGCAACTTTACGGTGACCAACCCAACTGGGCAAAGTTTCGGTTCAATCAGTTTGAGCACTGACGTCATTAGGAGCAAGCCGTTAAAGAGTGACGAGTTTTCGAGAAAGGTCGCGTATTATCCCGTGACACTTTTTATGATGTACGCATTGCACATTTCTAACGAAAAGAACTGTTCGAGTCCTGACAGATAAGAATCATATAAACGTATACACAAATGAAATCATTGGGATGGGACGTGTTGTTACTCGTTCTCTGAAAGCAACGTATCGATACAATCTACGGAGTAGAACTGTTCCCCAGTCTTTAAAAAAGAATGTCGTAGCAGCTGCTGCAGGTCTGAAAGTAACCTGTGGTCATTTCCTCGCATTCACTGCAAGATACCATGAGGTTATCTTTCAGTTCGCAGAAACAAAAAAAAGGTATGTACTTGAGAGAGAAAGAACAGATGTGTTGGACTTTCTGCTGTTCGCAAACCGGAGTATGCTGTGAAATAACCGTTTCAGATAGAAGGTGTACCTCAGAATCCACAACGCTCTCTCTTCGCGCTGACCTCGCTAGATTAATGAGCTCTTGAGTTCATGTGGACGTTCAACGTAATGTCACGCACAAACCTGCGAGGAGAGCCCCAAAAGTAGCACCCAGAGTGACTGAGCCCAACTACGTGTTCTGAACTCATATCCGACTTCAAGTATAATGCTGACAAATGCGCGCCCGAATAATGTCAAGCTCTCCTCATATTTACACACGTGTTGCACTCAGTGCACATGTTTTTATCGCCACGTGCACGTGCGTCAACCTGGCTACGCACACATAAAACTGAAAGCGAAACATGGTTTTCGTGGTTATGTATAATCGCCACGAATTGACCGCCCGTCTACCGTTTTCGTGGAAGAAAATGGCGTAACATTGCTTTGGGCATATAAACACGATTGATTGATTGATTGATTGATTGATATGTGGGGTTTAACGTCCCAAAACCAAGGGCATACAAACACGTCATCTGCTTTGCGAAACCCTAAACACCTAAACGCTCGGCATAGACTTCATACTAGGTAATCAATTCTGTGCGATACCTGTTTTCGAATTGATTTCTTTTTGTCGAGGAGGATACTTCTGCTCACAAGTGTTGCTCAGAGCAAAGAACTGGAGATGGGCTCAAATACTTCAGAAAGGAGAGATGAAAAATCCTTGAACACGGGTGTTGCTGAAGCCGAAATTTCAACAGGTGTCTTCTTTAAGGCTTCAACTGCATGCCTTAGCGTGTGTGCGCGTGTTTTGTCTACTCTCCACCAATCAATGAAAGCAGAAGAGAAGGAGAAGGCAATGCAAAAACTAGGCTGGGATGAAAAAAGAAAGGACAGGGTGCCAACTCACTTGTCCTCTCGTACTCTTCTACTTTCGTTGGGTGAGAGTGAACGAAACTACACACACAGAGACGTGGTATAGGCAGATGCCGCTTTAGAGACACCACCCCCCTCCCTCTCCGTGTACAAAGACTTTCTACCTCTCCAAGCGTCAACCCTTCCTTGAACTTCTGCCTTATTCAGAGAGAAGAAAATGAACGGACGGAAGACCACGTGGAAGTGGCAAAGAAAGCTCCACTTTTATAAAAACTCGCCAGCGTCTCCGTTGTTTTGTCATTGCGATTAACGCAGCAGATGTGAATGCCGTACCTTAGAAAAGTAAGCGCTTTTTGCAACATTTTCCCGTTTTTAAAGCTGTTCCGGACTGGCAATGCGGACTCTGCTGTCTGTAACGCCCGGCTGTTCACGGAACGGGGGCGAGGTGGTCCCAACCACAATGCCGCAGGTGGCGCGGCTACCCAGCGTTGCTCGGTGGTCAGTGAGCAGTGGTGGCCCCGGCGCTTAGGTCATAGCCCTGTCGCTGGATGCGCTAGGCTGTCCGCGGCATGTCGCCCCGCCGCGGTGGTCTAGTGGCTAAGGTACTCGGCTGCTGACCCGCAGGTCGCGGGTTCGGATCCCGGCTGTGGCGGCTGCATTTCCGGTGGAGGCGGAAATGTTGTAGGCCCGTGTGCTCAGATTTGGGTGCACGTTAAAGAACCCCAGGTAGTCGAAATTTCCGGAGCCCTCCACTACGGCGTCTCTCACAATCATATGGTTGGTTTGATACGTTAAACCCCACATATCATCATCATCATCCGCGGCATGTCATCAGGGCTGTAGGAGGGCTCCCAAGTTTGTCACTCAAGGCACCAGCAACAACCGGAGACCTTTTGCTGATCCTGCTGCCGTGGTACGAGCGAATGTAAAGAAGAAACCAGGTCACCGCCGAGGCCTGCAGTCTCCGATGGAAAAAAAATAGTCCCCAAATAGGCCTTGCAACTCTTTGCCCAGTAGCTTCATTAAATGAGTTCATGGCCTCACAAATAATGTGCCACAACAACTTTTTTTAAGCGTAAAGTGTGAGTGCAGATGCGGGGATTTTCTGCACTCTCTAAGCCCTTTCTTCTCAGTAAGTGCGTTGAAAGCTACGAGAGAGGGGGAGAAGGGGATGACAAAGAGACCAGAAGTTACGTCTGTTCGTCAGCGCATGCCATAACCTTGAGCGATAATATGGATAGAAGGGCTAGTTATGGTATTAAACCTCAAGCACACTACTTCATTTATTACAATGCACGGCTTACCTTCAGTGCTGAAAATATTCCGACGCACGTATTACCTTAAGCGACTCAGTTTTGGCCACTTATCGTGGCCAAAGCGGGATATTCATCAACGTTCGCTTTCGGGAAAAGGAGCGCTCATTATCAGAGTCAAAACCGTGCTCCCTCGCCACTCATTGTCACGAATGCGGCTGCGTACCCTTCTTCAACGGCACTGTGATACTGTCGCATCATAAAAAAGAATCAGTTAGCAATAGAAATGATTGAAGCCTTCCACATCCGAAGAAAAAACGATGAGTGTGTCAGTGAGCCGTGAATTGCGCTGAGTGACGCAGAGTTTAGCTATCTTTCCAGCACCTGCAGAACACGATACCAATGTATATTTTTTTTTTTTGCCTTGCTTGCGGCGTGCTGGGATGTATTGCTGTTTTTTTTTTCATTTTTCGACAAGTTGAACTTTACCTATATATCCGCTGTTCTTTTCCAAATAAATGTTAGTTGCGAGTCAGCGCCTGTAGTGTCCTTTTACTTCGTCGTCGAATCGTGTGCTCTGTTCAACCAAGATGAGCCCTAACGGCAGTCACGAAGAGACTGAAGCCGGCGCGGGCAGAGAACGCGTGGGCGCCGCGCCATCGTGCTCGTAGAGTTGGCTTCGCCGCGTGAAATTGAACATTTGACGTCACTTTGCTCCACTTGGCAGGGCTCGCCGAACAGCGGCGTGAGCAGTGCAAAGGGAATGTATGCGCAATTCTGCTACCTAAAGGTAGCATATACGTTAAATCTAGATGAGACCACCCCATTTGCTGACACGGTTCGAGTCCTGCTCCTTTTACGATTGGTGTTTGTTACACGCGGCCACTAGACTTACCCAGTGAAGCAAACTATGAAGCCTGGATAAATAATTGATTCCTGCTCTAACAGCTTCTTATATGTTTAGTTACACAACGTTTGGGGAACGTTTGAACTCATGCACATGAAAGAACATGACTTTTATTTCATAGATAGTGCTACCACAAAAAAGAAACGCCTGTGAGATTTAAGATTTATTGAGAATATTTTGTTTCAAGCACTCGGTTATCATGTTGGTAAGCACAAGTAGATACAAGACACAGTATGCATCTACTAATGTGCAATAGTCATTGGTAATTAGCATATAAAAGGAAAAAAAGCCAGTTTCTAGGGAACAGGGCAGCATTAGAATTACCTAAATTCACTGCTGCCTTGTAGGCCCCCTAATAAAGACAAACGAATTTTCTCTTCACTTATTTCTAGAAAGGGGCATGCTTCTTTGTTATATAGGAGTTCAGAGTATCAGCTTGTATAGTTTTGTCGCTTCATTGGTAATGCGTGACCAAGTACAGCCATAAACTGCCGAATTCACACAATATTAATTCGTCAACTTTTTGTCACACCCCAAATAACCTTCGCATGGAAACTAAACGTAATGTAGTCTACAGAACCACTAAATGATATGCCTCGTCTTTGAGAAAAAAAAGATATTCCCACACAAGCTTTTATTATTTAGCCCTGCTTTATTGGAGCACAAATAGATTACTAATGAATTATTATTCAGTATCTCTTCATAGACACCTTGAGCAGCGTCTGAACACAAAGTAAATTTTGCTTTGTTATGTTGAACAGTCACGCCATACTCGCAGTATACAGCGAAGGCTTGTACAACGAAAATGCCTTTTGTTGATCACGTCATTTTCATTACTATCAGGTGACCCTACCAAGCAGGCATTAACATCAAACGTCGTTGGAAGGTAGAGATTATAAGCTTTCTGAATTAATACAATTCAAGTATATTCGTAAAGCGCAGCGAGACAAGAACAGTGCGTCCGCAATGTGTAAATGCGGAGCGGTTGTCGCCAGAATGGGCCGCCACCTTAAATACAGCTTCACGGCAATGTTACAGAACCAATAAAAATGTGCTGTTATTTGCCTTCCGTCTCCCTTTTGCACTTTTACAGATGCTGAACCAGTGTCCTAAAATCCTCAAATCGTGGCAATGAGTGTCAGGCTGAGCACGTTGAGTGTCGAACTTATTCTAAAAAAACAAAAAACTGCGAATAAATAATATTGCGAACTAGAAAAAAAGTGGCGAAGCATATTAAACTTGGTTCACCCGAAATGAAACACCTCAATTGAGCTCCAGGCCGACCAGTTGTAATTTAGTCATCCCTCTTCAGATGGCATGGTTAGAAGACTGGACTAGAGCAAAAACGTTCTACGCGTCTGTGTTAGGGTGAACGGTTGGTCTGACGTCAATGACACGTTAAGTGACAACATTTGGTCAAAACTTTCCGAGCCTTCCCCCTCTACGGCGTCCCTTTATAACCACACTAACCATGCCGCCGCACCTCCAACTCGCTGAGCAGCTTGTTGAAACTCTGTCTAGCGATATTCGTTAGAGCTACTATATAGACTCGTAATCCAAATTATTTGATTCGATTCAAACTTGGGTTTATTCATTACTCGATACGAGGTTGGCGTTTTAACATTCGCACACCCCTTATTTTCGTGACTTGACAATTATACTTCACACCAAAGCTTTGCGACTACCATGATGTACGCAAACTGAGGGGGGGGGGGGGGGGTTTGGTTGCAATCCTTCAACAGAAATACGATTTTGATGACATCCGGGCGCCTGCCTCATTTGGCGCGTTCGACCTTTTTCTGTTCTTCTAGGTAGGAAATCTTGAACGTGCATTGTTTGCTAACCTTCAAGAGACAAAAAAAAGGTCGGACGTGGTTGCTTTCCTACCTTCAAGACACAAAAGGTTTCAAGCCTCTTCAGCCTTGGAGTCCCGTCGTGCCGCCGACAGGCGCTGCTTTCATGCCCTCAGATCTATCTATCTATCTATCTATCTATCTATCTATCTATCTATCTATCTATCTATCTATCTATCTATCTATCTATCTATCTATCTATCTATCTATCTATCTATCTATCTATCTATCTATCTATCTATCTATCTATCTATGGATAGGGGTAGCTACTACCGTCGCAAATTAATATTAACGACAGCTCCTTCACTATATATATATATATATATATATATACAGTAAAGAACAAGCGGTGCGTGGGGGTATTTGGCTGACGTGGCGTTTTTCTTGGTTTCTTGGACATATTTCGCTGCGACGCACTTTTTCTTAATGTTACTCACGTGAGTTCCTGGTATGACGTGACACATGGCGCATTTCGAGCGCGTGTGGATCGGGAACCTTAATTTTTATGATTAAAGTACAAACAACGGGCGTCTTCTTTTTTTGTTAGATTAAAGAAGATTGCCATAAATTTTCGCGTGCTACAGCTTTCGAATACAAAGAAATACCCTCAGGTTAATTAAAAATTTATAAAATTTTTCTTAATTGTTCGTTTCATTGCTTCTCAAGTGGCGGCGAAGTTTTTCCGCCTGGACGCAAAGCTCATTTGCGAAAACGATGAAGACCTGATTGTCATAGCTTTTAAAGACGACAGTCTTTCTTGGGGCCCTTCGACGCAAAAATTTTGGTCTGTCTGTCTGTCTGTTTGTCTGTCAGCCCTTAACGATACTCCAAACGGCACCAAACAATACCCTAAACGGCCGACCCTATCCGCAGCGCCCATCAATATTGCTCAAGGTTCAGTGTTCATGCTTGTGTGATTGTCAATTAAAAACAATTATTGCGCATATCTGAGGTACCACAACAACACGTAAGTTTTCTGTATGTGTGTCTTTTTACTAGAAAAGGAATACATAAGTAATTCTAAGGACCATAGCGTTTATCACGCTGCGCTAACCATGCAACGCTTGCACGAAAAGGCAAGTGTTTCCAACGCTAAGTTGTTGAGACGACGCGGTGGTGGCACCTACCCGTCGCCTTGCATTCTACACCTTACAGTCTCCAAGACGGGCGCGCACACCGCGCGCTTCCTTTTCCAAAATAACTGCCAGATAGTGCTCATGTCTCACGTCTTACGTGACTTGATGCGCTCGTTCGCCTTCGCTGCACGCTCGAGGCACTCTAACGCAGCGCCTCCAGAATACCATTCACCAATTGATTGATATGTGGGGTTTAACGTCCCAAAACCACTATATGATTATGAGAGACGCCGTAGTGGAGGGCTCCGGAAACTTAGACCACCTGGGGTTCTTTAACGTGCACCCAAATCTGAGCACACGGGCCTACAACATTTCCGCCTCCATCGGAAATGCAGCCGCCGCAGCCGGGATTCGAACCCGCGCCCTGCGGGTCAGTAGCCGAGTACCTTAGCCACTAGACCACCGCGGCGGGGCTACCATTCACCAATTTTCTTGCGCAGAACTTCAAATAAATGTTTTGTTCACTCTCTTCAGACGCAAGAATATTGTCTTTCGACGACATTGGCAGTGTAACATGCAGATACGGGGCCATTTTTATGAAATTTAGAAATCTGTATTGCCTAAAGAAACAACCAGCTGCTACAACTTTTCGGTTTTGTAAGTTACATTGTATGCCCCGCCGCGGTGGTCTAGTGGCTAAGGTACTCGGCTACTGACCTGCAGGTCGCGGGATCGAATCCCGGCTGCCGTGGGTGCATTTTCGATGGAGGAGAAAATGCCGTAAGTTCTTGTACTCAGATTTGGGTGCACGTTAAATGACCCGTGCACCTTAAAGCACCATCTCCGATATTTTTTTTCAAGCATTTCAAGCAAACGCGCGCATCGTGTTTTTTTTATTGTAACTTTCACATCCATGTAACAAAAAACTTCGCAAACACTTGTTTGGTCCCATAGCCTAACTGGCTAGTAGAGGGACCAATTGTGTGACATACCTACATACTTGCGCAAGCGGTTATACAGCGACAAAGGACATCAAACTGGATACATTGTTTAAAAATAGAAAAAAGCAAAAAACACATGATTGAATTATACAAAGAAACATAGCGCAAAACATAGCTTCTTATAGCACAGAATAATAATTGCACTAGAATAATACTAATCATAATAATAATAATAATTCTAAATGACTATACAGGCGTATTACTTAGAAAGTTCGCATGAAGTGCATGCTTCATGGCCAATGAAAAATTTCTAGCCTCTTTCACATCAGTCGGTATCGCATTCCATATGAGAGCGCCGTGAAATTCTATGAGCCTTCGACCGTAGGCATTTCTGGCTACCGGTAAATTAAAACAGTGATTCGCTGCAGCTCTTGTACAGCGCGCGGGTAAGGTAAAGGTGCGTAATGGGTGGGAATGGGCCATCACGTTTTATTATTCCATGCACTATATCAGCAACACTAGACACGTGAACAGAGTCCAGTGGAAGTACACGCATCATTTGAAACAGTTGTTTTGCAGTATCCGTCCTGTTTGAGTATGTGATAATCCGGACAGCCCTCTTTTGCAGGCGGCTAATACATTTCAAATGAGTTTTATATGTACTGCCCCACGATGCTATACAGTAGCTCAAGTGACTGTGCACGAATGCAAAATATAGGATGCGCAGAATTGATGCGCCAAAACATTCACGGGCTTTTAGTAGCGTGTGACACCCATATGCTAGCTTGGAGCATGTCTTTTCTATATGCGATTTCCAGTTCATATCCGAATTAAACATGACCCTTAAGTACTTAAACGAGGCTACTGGCTGTAGCAGTGCTGTATCTAAAACCAAGTTGAAACCTGCAAAGTCGAGTTCTTTTTTCCTAGAGTGAAAGACCATGTATTTAGTTTTCTCTGTGTTGATATTAAGGTGGTTTCGTTTAAACCATACTCGTACTCTCTGTAACTCTTCGTTAATTTTATCGTCGATGTCTTTTAAGCTGTCACCAACAAAGATTAGTGCCGTATCGTCTGCGTACATTAAAGCTTCTGAATATAGTAGGATGGAGGAAAAATCGTTAACGTACAGGGGAAAAAGAGTGGGTCCAATAACTGAGCCTTGTGGTACCCCGGAGACTATTTATTGAGTAGAGGACTCGACGCCATTCATCACTACTCGTTGCTGGCGGTCGGATACGTATGATTGGAGAATCTGGTGAATTTTGCCCCGAAAACCGTAGTCATGAAGCTTACTTAACATAATGTTGTGGTTGACGGAATCGAAAGCTTTTCTTATGTCTAAAAAAACTACGACGGCTATCTTATTGTTATTCAAGGCTTTGTTAACTTGTTGGGTTAATACCAAAACTGCAGTAAATGTAGATCTGTGTGCTCGAAAACCATGCTGGTATGAGCAAATTATATTATGTTTGGATGCAAATTATGTTATCTGCACTGACAGGATTTTTTCAAAAATTGTATTAATTACACTTAACACAGATATTGGTCTGTAATTAGATGCACTTGATCGGTCTCCATCTTTGTATACAGGGACAACTTTGCCCAACTTAAGCTCATTTGGGTATATACCACAGTCCTGCCATTGTTGAAACATGTGCAGCAAATGGTCTGCCAGAATGTCTATGTTATTCTTTATTAATTTAACTGTAATAGCGTCGAGCCCAGCCGCTTTATTGGCGTCTAGTTTTTTTTACTATTGACATGATATCGGACATTTCTATCTCAAATATGGCAAAACTATCAGAAACTGGTCTAATGGGACGCGTGTGGTCTGTAGCGTCAGGAAACTGAGCAGCCAAGGCACGCCCGACGTCTGCAAAATACTTGTTAAAGCGATCCACCGTGTCTTGAGCTATATCGTCAGGCAGTACACGTTTATCTGAGTCAAAACCAACTGCGGATTTTGCTATTTCCCAAATTCGCTTAGTGTTGCCTCCAGCCTCTTCGATAAGCTTAGCATAGTATTCTTTTTTTCGTTTCCTCATTAGGGTGACTGACTTATTCCTATAGCGTTTGAATTGATTTAAGTAGTAGGCATTGGTTCTCTGCTGCTTACACTTGTGATACCAATGGTCTTTTTGTTTCAGTATTTCTAGAATACTAGGTGTCATCCAAGGGCAGAGTGGCTTGGCGTACTTACTACTAGTTGTGGTGGTGCTTAGTGACACAGCATTTTTGAGAGAGCATATGAAATTACTGTATTCTATATTTACATTCTCGTCATACATAGAGCAGTAATTGATTTGACTTATTTTGTCACGTAGTAACTTATAGTCAATCTTTGTAGTTAATTTTCCCCTAGAAGGTTTCGTATTGAGAGGCTCATAGACTGCCATCGCGATCAACGATTCTGCACGTGGCAGCGCTAGAGCCACCGGTACGCCAAAAATTCCAACAAACAATCCCTCTTCCTTTCCGGGTTTTTCGGGCCTCCGCGTGATGCGCCGTGCCACATCTCTTGCGCGTCGAGCCAAATATGCTGTCGAGCAAGAACCTAAGGAAAATGTATGGTGGCACAGACAAAGGACACGGACAAGAGAAGGCACATCCAAGACAACACAGCGCTAACTTTCAACAATGCTGTGTGGTCTTGGATGTTAAGCCCGAATCGCCACCCTCAGAGCCTACGGCTTCCGGTCAGTCTGCAAGCAGCTGCCCGCGCTGCTTGTTGCTGTTCGTCGTGTTGCCCGCGTGCATGTAACACGTGCGGGGCACGTCGTCTCCCCGTACGGGTCCATCTCGTTAGCAATTTTTCGAAGGCGTGAGTGCAATGCTAGTTCCATACCGGCACAATTACGGCAGCCATGGTTCGCTAACAAGCACGCAACTGACGGAGTCAACGACCGGAGTCGCGGCAACCGGAAGTATACGGCGTTTCAAGCAGCGCGTCAGCGATGACGTGTGCCACGAGAGATTGGTGGTGGTGGTAGTGGTTAGAAGATGAGAAAAGGCACCTAATTTCTGCAACCCGGTCGGGAGCACGGCGCAGTGCCTAGAGAGATTATGAGGGGCATAGAAGGGGTGCTTGGTGACAGGGCAAAGCGGCGTGGGAGAGAATACCAGTGGAGTGGAAGCGCAGGAGAGAGCGAAAGGAGTGGTTGTCACGATATCAATAATCAAACGCGTCTAACTCCGCTATTACTGCACCGTTTCGAAAAATTCTTACGGCTCCGTGTTCGTCGTACACTCGTGCACAATTTCCCCACAACAACTGAATTTCAACGTCTGGTTGGTTTACGGGCCCTTTAAAGCACCCCAGGTGGTCGAAACTTCCAGAGCCCTCCACCACGGCGTCTCTCGTAAACATATGGTGGTTTTTGGACGTTCGAGCCCACGTAATTAATGATCAAGCTGCATTGTATGAAGCAAAAAAGCTATCGCTGGAGGCCGGTCTTGCTCCGAAGTTTCCAAGAACCGAGCAAATAAAACCACGGGCGTCTGTTGTCTCTCGCTTTTATCGCTCCAACAGCGCTTTGGTGTCTCCAGATAAGATCGAACACGAAGTCGTGGTCAGTGGTCAGCATTCCCGATTTGCAATATGAATTTACTGTAGACCTCAGCATAGGAGCCTGAACAATGGTTTCAAAGTTGGTTTTGTGAATAAAGGGAAAAAATTGTTGCCTGAAAAGAAAACATACATGGACTTTGCCCTCCCCCCCCCAAAAAAAACAAAGGCGCACTTCTAGGCCGCAGTATATACACCCTTCAAAAAACATGTATATAAGATCTTATGAGTGTGTTAATATTCTAACAGTTACAGAAAGAAATCACGATAATACAAACCCTGCAAAGAACTTCAATTTCGTGAATTTATTCCTGGGAAGAACGATACATAATAACTTCGACACTCTCGCTTTCTCTTTGAGTAACTTTTACGGTGTTATCACGCATCATTTTACTTTCTTATGGGAGTGAAACGTAAGTAATTTACTAAAAACACCAATGATGGAAAATATTTTTTCTGAAAAAGGCCACCTTTAATTTTTTTTCTCATATCCCTCTGATTTGAAGTCGAGGACCTTATCTACCAGACCGCATAAAAGAAACGTTGCATAATTTTGTTTGATAGCAAGTTTTCACGCGTCAAATGTGACCTAGCCAGCCTAGCAGTGGCGACATTTGTTATGTGCTGAATATCAGATATAAACGGTTCAAACTAGCTGTGACATAATTGCAAGATAGTAGCTCCACAGCAACAAATGTGCAGCCTGTTTGCATGCTACAACAAGCGTTGTCTTGTGATCAGCCACTTAATCTTATTAAGGATAGACATTATATTTCTAACACATTTGTGCGCGAGGACGGTACACGGTATAGTATCTTCAGCATGAGGCGTTTATTTTAAAGAAGACAGAGAGTTTTGCTGTTTCGGGAGTGAATCTCGAGTGAACAGGAAAAGGCGGACATTATTGTATGATTCCAAGCATCCCTTTCGACATACGTGTGTTCAACAGAATTCAAATAGGTGGTTTAATTGAGCTAAGATAATTATGCCTTTCAACTAGTGGTTTAATTATTTCTAACTTAAAACCTGCTGTGACTGCATCAATTCCACGATAAATCGGGTGATTCTTTACTGCTATGCAACGAAAGTTAAGTACCTCCACGTTGTCCATTTACCTATTCCCAGTGGGCGATAGATGTTTTACTCAGAACATTAGAACATGTCGGCAAACCAGCTGTCAGAAATATCAATATTATAGCCATTTTTTTCGCGTAAAGTAACGTTGACAAAAAGATGATAGTATTTGCGGCTGAATGCTCATTTTGAAGCCCATGTCGATGTGTTCTTTCAGTCTTTCTGCGCCAGTAAACATTCTTATTCGTAATTTTGAAACACTGCGCTGCGTCCTTTAATGTGCTCTGGCACCATCGCTGGAATGACGCGTGCCTAGAAAATGATGCACTATGATCAGTTATAGACTTTACTGAATCCTGCTACAGTTCACCATATATTTGGAAAAATGACAGCTAGAAGAAGAAATTAAGCACACTACATCTGGTTGCTCGTTTTCACCATAAGGTAAGTGTTTTAATGCAATTAGTCAAGTTTTTCAGTTATATGACATCACTTCTGACTTAATATTTCATGCGTTGTCCCACTCTTCAAATAGTCCAGCCTATGCGTCAGAGGCGTGATAACAACCACAGCAGATATTTAATTATAACTACCCATGTACGTGCTATTTATTACCAGTGAGCGTGAGCTAACTTAGCAGAATAACCGCTATCATGCGTTTAGAAAAAAACAGTGAGCGGGTCGCTGTCATCGGTGAAATAAAACATGGACGAACAAACGCAGTACACAAGGTGAGTATCTCACAAAAGCGCTCGTCTTCAAAGTTGTTGACGTGTATGACGTAAGCCTGCCATCTTAATACGTAAGACATAATAAAAGACTATAGCTGGAGCTATATTTTACCAGTTAAAGCCCCATCGCATGATGCTGAAAAAGGCAGGCACAAGATTTCGAACAATGGAGAAGGCGTGTGCTGCTATAGAGAGATAGGTCAACGTATGATTTTTGAGCTTATATGGACACCTGGTAGCGCGGCTGCACTTAACACGTTGCAAACACTCGCCTATGGTGCTCTTTTCAAACAGTTTGAACTAAGGTTGTGAGTGTATATATATATTTAGAAGTACGTCACATCTTTGTTTGATTGATGTGCAGGATAACTTTTAGACGAAACGTGGTTGGCAGAGGTCCAGCTGTATTTTACCGTTTTGAGGCCAAGGGCACTCAGACGGGAGCTATTTGATTCTCGAGGTGCAGGGAAGAACCACGGCCGTAAAGATACGGTACCAGCTACTACGGACGTATATCACGTGGGCCCACTGCCGTATACCAAAAATGGCGCCGTTGGCGACGGCGTGCCTGCTTATTCTTGTAAATGCGCGGGCGCTAGCACGATTTACCTCGGCTCGTCGCTACAGCCCCGACTGGTCGTCGCTGGACACTCGCCCGCTGCCGCCGTGGTTCGACGATGCGAAGATCGGCGTGTTCGTCCACTGGGGCGTGTTCTCGGTGCCCAGCTTCGGGAGCGAGTGGTTCTGGAACAACTGGCATTTCGAAGATCCGCCGCTCGTGGATTTCATGAGGCGCAACTACAAGCCGGGATTTAAGTACCAGGACTTCGCTCCGCAGTTCACGGCCGAGTTTTTCGACTCCGAACGTTGGGCCGATATTTTTGCGAAGTGAGTGTAACGTAACTCATTACGCACTTTTTACACTCATTGCGGAAAATTGGTTTGCACATGGTATAAAGTGGCGAGCTCGATCGAATTACGTTATCTGCGTCTGACTGCCTGCTCACGGAGGTAAGATGCAATATACAACATCACAAGTACAGCGTGACTGGGATTCGAAGGCATGATACGGGAATTCGCTAAAAATATCTAAATATTATTTTTAGGAAAAGTACATGACTTGAGGTCATACAGTTTGGCATAATTCATCAGAGTATTCAAACCAGCACCCCGCCGTGGTGGTATAGTGGCTAAGGTACTCGGCTGCTGACCCGCAGGTCGCGGGATCGAATCGCGGCTGCAGTGGCTGCATTTTCGATCGAGGTGAAAATGCTGTAATCCCGTATGCTCAGATTAGAGTGCACGTTAAAAAACCCCAGGTGGTCTAAATTTCCGGAGCCCTTCATCACGGTGTCTCTTATAATCATATGGTGGTTTCGGGACATTAAACCCCACATATCAATCATATACCAAACAGCACTTATACTATAGAAAATAGTATCAAATCGGAAAAAAATTTCTGTGTTGCCCTTTAGAGGGACTGAAGGGTATGGTGGATGGACACAATACAAAAACAACATGCCCCATCCCTATTTTTAGGAATCGGTGTAACACTAAAATGAAACGTGCTATCAACGAGTTAGTTGAGCATTCATTTTGCTATGCTTCAGCACTAGGGTGAATGAATGAATCAATACAGCAACGAATTAAATTTTCATGCGAAGAATGGCAAGCAGCTCATAACTTACGGCGTACACTTTATGCAGAGGGCACGCACGAGATGGGCGTACACAGCACGAGCGCGAACAAACAACTGTCTCAGCTCGACACTTAAAGCAGGCTTCTCCAACGGAAAGAAGGGCGCATGAAACGAACTCACAAGAATACACAGGACGAGTGCGAACAACTGCCACAATTCTTACTCCATCGTATGTGAGCAGCGTACTGCTTTCGTACAGGTGGACTCGCTTGCTGAATTCCGTGCCGACCGGTTGTGCCCTCGCGATCTCCGACGTCAGCGTAGCTCTGGCCGACTGGGCTCGCCCTACGTCATCTCTTAACGCCGACCTCCGACGACAGTGTAGCTCTAACCGACTGGACATGCCCTATACAAGCCATCTCCTGACACCGACAAGAGCTCTCGCAAATGGTGCCCCGTCCTCGGACTACTGTGACCCGCGTTTCCATCTTTCCTATCTCTCCTATCCCCTCAGTTTGTTGTAGCTCCTTCTGGCTTACCACCTCACGTCTCTTCCTCTTTTCTCTCCTTTACTCCTATCCCTTTTATCCCTCCTCACCCCCATCCCTTGTGAGCTACTGCTGAGGTGTCGCTCACTGAAGCAGACAGTTACGGGGCTCACCTTTCTCTTCCTTTCTCTCTTAAGAATCACCTTTTCTCTTTCGTACAGGCGGCCAAGGCAACGAGCGCAGGGACCTTCGTGCTGTCTTGATTCACGAGTCCAATCTGATAAGCGCGCGCGCAGTCTTTGGAGGCGCATGTTCAAAGAAACGCGAGAGGCACCCAACACGAGGCCCTTAATTGCGTCATCTCGTTACTGATGACGAAAACGTGGTAAGGTTGAGGAGCTCTGAGGAACGCCAATGCGTATATGGTGTACATAAATGGCTTGCCGTTAACATGCTCCCCAAAGTGTGATTCATGGCATAGTGGCTGAGTTACGTGTGGCAAAATGAGAGGCCCCGTGTTCAATGCTTCGCTACGGAACATTTTCTTCGAGTTTTTCAAAGACGAAAACCTTTTTTGGAATACTTCAATGTAGAAATTTTGGTCTGTCTGCCTGTTTGTTTATCTATCTGTTTGTCAAGCGAAACAGCTTGAGTACGACCACATGCGTAGCGCCCAGCAATATTGCTCAATTTAGGAGTTCATACTTGTACGATAGTCAAATAAAAGGCGGATATCGCGCACATCTGAGGCACAATATCAACGCGTCAGTGTTCTATGGCTTGTTGATTTATACTAGAAAAGGCAGAAATAAGTAATTCTTAAAACGGAAACGTTTGTTACACTGCGCTGACAATGAGACACTATGCACGAAAAAAACGAGTTTCCTACGCTTTGCTGAAACGATATGGTGCTGCCACCTACCCTAGACTCACCTCAATATGGCCTCAAAAAATTATTTTGTTTTCTGAGATTACTACAAGGTGGCGTACATGTCTCTCGCAGTGCCTTCAGAATCACATTCATTACCTTTTTTTTTTGCGCAAGACACGAAATAATTGTTTCACTCTATTCACTGTCTCTAGACGGAAGAATATCGTCTTTAGATGACATTTGCAGCCGGACATGCCGATAGGGGGCCAAACGTTTTTTGTGCTGTGTTAATATATACTTTTCTACGTCATATCCATGACAGGTCGTGGACAGGCTATCCAGGTCGTGGATATATCCCCAACAAAAAACACTTTTGTGCTAAAAATAAACAGGGGGTTTATACAGCTTCAAATATATTAAATGAATTGCGTGTGCAGTATCTGAATTAAAGATTCGCTTCTTTCTTCAACCTAATTACTTCGTCCTAACAGTAAGCTCTTATCGCGAGCAGAAACTAGGATCGGTGACACTTACAGTCACGGTGAAAGGTGACCGCACGGGTAACCATTCCAATCGACTGATAACATCAAGACATTTTAATAGGTGGCCTCACGCTGCGGATAGTTATATCTTGCAGGGAGTATGGTCCGCGATGGTATAACTATGATGCACTACCAAATGTAAAGCAGACCCCCTCCTCCCCCCCCCCCCCTCTTTGAAGTGGTCGAGTCCGAATGCGAACAAGCTTCGCAATGAATGCAAGAATGAAAATAGGTCGACGGTGTTTTGCTCACAACGGCAGTTTCTTGGTCCCCAACTCACCGGCGGTAAAAGAATAGAAGTAATAAGTTCTTGAGATCCAAACTGAGAAGTCCTCGGCTGTCGTTATTTTGTCACACCTGCATGGACCCTGCACTGTTTAAAATGTGACGGCACAGACTGACTTAATGTGTAGGGCTGATTTTTTCTCTTACTACCACATGCCCCTCCCCTCTCCAGCGGCATGCACGGCTATTCCGAACAGATACGCCCCAAATCACGCTTTACCAAATTTAAACGGAATGTTGTTCGTTATGGAAAGTTTTCAGGACGCACACAACAAACATGTAAAGTAGGAAAACATACAAGCGCTTGTATGTATTCTTTTCATACGTCTTTGTTTTGTGCACGCCGAAAACTTACCATAATTAACAAATACCTGTTGGGAAACTGTGGCTTTCTCGTGTTTCCATCGTGAACTTTCTTACAGCGCAACACCAGGAAAAAATACAGGACAGGGAAGGAGTAGAACAGAAAGAAAAGACGGCGCTGACTCACAACTGTTGTTTATTGGAAAAAAACGGGGTCAAAAGTATATATAGGTCCCGGCAGCCTACATCACAACATGCGCAGAATACGAGGTGCACCGAGGTATCTTTATCACACTCATGGCAATAAACAAGCTTGGCCTAAAAAACTTAATTCTTTTTCATGCAGTGTGACGGATGGTTCACTAACGCACTTCGTACCCCTAATCTTTATATGATATGCCTCAGCGATTTCTCTAGTTAGCTGGTTCTTTCTGTTCTACTCCTTCCCTGTCCTGTATTTTTTCCTGGTGTTGCGCTGTAAGAAAGTTCACGATGGATCCTAACCAACTGGCCCAACTTACCGCCTTACTACAGTATATTTCTCGTGTTTAGCGCACGCGGTAGCGTTCGAACAGCTTTTAGTTGAACGTGGGCCTTGCCGCCACGATCCCAGTAGCAAGATGAACGCTTCTCGTTTAGGTCTGGGGCGAAGTACGTGGTGCTCACAAGCAAGCATCACGAGGGATACACGCTTTGGCCCTCGAACGTGTCATGGAACTGGAACGCCCTGGACGTTGGACCGCACCAGGACCTGGTGGGGGTCCTGGCCAATGCCGTAAGGAGACGTGGAGGAATGCGGTTCGGCCTGTACCACTCCTTGATGGACTGGTTCCACCCACTGTACTTGGCCGACAAGGCGTCCAACTTTTCGACTGCTTTGTTTCCACCTGCTAAGACCCTTCCAGAACTCGTGGAGATTGTGGAAAGGTGAGTGCCCCGGGAACGGCATTCTTAAAGGTTTTGTTCTTTGTACGGCAGCGTATACGTATTAACATGGCTTATACTCACTCGCCTATGCTTTCGCAGATTATGCACTAACGCGATATCGCACTCGCGCGATATTGGGGCAATGCATATTAACAACAACCCAGAGAAAGTAATGGTGGTACCTACGAAGCCGCCCTTGAAAGGGTGTCTGTAGGACCAAAGGCGTCTGTTTGCGTGTGCCCTCTACTCTATTTTGCGCTGTGTTATGATTTTCTCCGATCTTCTTTTGTTTTCGCTTAAATTGCTAAGCGACAGCGGCGTAGAAGTGCTCCAGGCGTCAGACTATGTGGATTGCGCAAGTAGACGATGAAAAGGCACGCATTTTACAACACGTTCACACATAATTGATCATCATCATTACCACCAACAGCAGTAGCCAGAGAATCAACCCGGTGCGCTGTTGCGTAGCTAAGGCTACGTATTGGGTACATCGCTTCTTCACTAAAATGAATTGTGGCGTCGATGACCACTTCCCAACTATACTTGAAGGTATGCATTGCATAAAGCCTAGCTTACAGACCTGTACGCAGTGACATAGCGTTAACTTTTTTTTGAGCTCTTAGCAAACACATTATTATGAAACCTTTCCCATTTACAGGTACCATCCAGAGATTGTTTGGTCTGACGGCGACTGGGAAGCATCCGACGCTTACTGGAACAGCACCTCTTTCCTGGCCTGGCTCTACAACGAAAGTCCCGTGCGTTCTACTGTCGTGGTCAACGACCGCTGGGGCAGAGAGGCCCTGTGCAAGCACGGAGACTTCCTCACCTGCAAAGATCGATTCAACCCAGGTGTGCTGCAGCGACGCAAATGGGAAAACTGCTTGACGATTGACAAATACTCTTGGGGCTACAGACGCGATGCGTACCTCTCGGAGTACCTTACCATCGGCCAGCTGCTGGACATCCTGGCGAGCACGGTCAGCTGCAACGGCAACTTGCTCATCAACGTAGGCCCAACAAAGGAAGGTGTGATCACGCCCATTTACGAAGAGCGGCTCACGCAGTTGGGGAAGTGGCTTTCCGTCAACGGCGAAGCAGTCTACGGATCGAAGCCCTGGAAGTACCAGAACGACACGGCCACGTCGAATGTATGGTACACGGCCAAGGATGACGTGGTGTACGTGTTCGTTATGAGGTGGCCCAAGAACGAACAACTTTATCTGCAGTCGCTGGAAATGTTACCTGGAGGCCGAATCACGATGCTCGGGCTACCCGCGCATCGGCCACTTGCGTGGATACCCGCTCGCTCACTCGAAGGTGGTGGCCGGAAAGGAGCCTTCAAGAAGGGCACGGTAGTCAGATTTTCAAAGCTGACGGTAGACAAACTTCCCACTCCATGGGCCTGGGTGCTGAAAGTGATAGGTGCCTCTGAAGCCTTGATTCCCAGGAGTTTGCCGAGTGCGAAAGCAGAATAAATAATTAAATAAGGAAATAAATATACAAATCTGTAGCCTGTGGGCCATCTTTTTAAACGTTAAAAAACATATACCACTGGCTCCAAAACGGACTTACCTTGTAGCGCTAGACATTTTACTATAAATTCGCTACACCACCAAGCCGCACAAAAACTCCCAAAACGGTCCGCCCCAGCGTGCACTTTACTATAGTCTAACCTAAACAGTGTTGGTATATATGTGGGCTTCTTAGTCCACATCAGGGTGTCTTCTGGTTCTTCGGAGTAACGCGAATAGCGCTTGCAGGCAGAGAAACACAGCGCATGATCACGCAAGGAGAATCTCGCACAGTCTTTAATCTATTACACAACGGTTTGAAATTGTTTGCCGCAGATTCGCTGGCATTCATGTATAACACGCACATCACTGCACTAAGCGAGAAAATTCTAAGCGAATAGCTTCAAGAACACACGTGGAGCTCAAATGCGTCGATCTTCACCACGTGCGCGGGACCTCCCACTGATTTCTGTCCCAATAAAATAAAAGTTCATGTGGCTTGAAGGAGAGTGACAAGCCGCATTAAAAAAAAAAAACTATCGCTGCTTTCTGAACAGCAGTACTTATCTTTAGCTCTTGGCCCAAGTTTGTACCCTAAAAACAGTGTGTTCAAATAAAAATGAAAGATCTCGGATGACGCTTGAGCTTCACTTTCGAAATAGAGACCGTCACAGCTAAGCGAGCCCCATTCGCACCACCTCGCTTCGCTTCATTGGGAACATATCAAAGAATGGCGCAAGGTATACAAGGAACGTGTATATGCTTATAACAGGTCGTTTCACCCCGCCGCGGTGGTCTAGTGGCTAAGGTACTCGGCTGCTGACCCGCAGGTCGCGGGTTCGCATCCCGGCTGCGGCGGCTGCATTTCCGATGGAGGCCAAAATGTTGTAGGCCCGTGTGCTCAGATTTGGGTGCACGTTAAAGAACCCCAGGTGGTCGAAATTTTCGGAGCCCTCCACTACGGCGTCTCTCATAATCATATAGTGGTTTTGGGACGTTAAACCCCACATATCAATCAATCAACAGGTCGTTTCAAATATTTATATGTCACTGCACTCTTATCACTGCAATATTCGCTGTGATAAGAGTGCGTCACAGAAAAAAATGTATAAAGAAAATGTAATACTGATAGTATTGAAACAGACCTGAACCAGGAAGTAAATGCACTTGGCCACGAGACGAGGATATGCTTTAGGATGCAAGTCTTAGACGTTGAATGCAAAACTACGGGATAGGCGCGGACGAACAGAACCACGTCATAGATACCAGCCTTCAATGACACGGGTTAGGTTGCTAAATTTATACAAATTAGTACGTGCACAATAAAACACCAAGTTTACCTTTTCATGACGCCTCTTTTATCACTCTGGCGGGCAGTTAGTATAGTTATTGGGAAGCTTAAATGAACAGCGAACGATGCTGCACGAGAAATTTAGTTATTTGACTCCGCGGTGTGAAGAAAGCGAAATTAAAATCAAATAATGGAGGAAGACACTGAGAAGTTGCCATTATAACGATGGCATATATGTACTTCACAGCGGCATTTTAACAGAAAAAGCTTGTTTAAGCCAGCAGTACACAAAAACTCAGGTATGCACAATGTGCACGAAACAATCGTTATAAACCAACTAGCGCTCACTTCATTTTCGTTAAATTGAATATGTTCAAGCTGTCGGTAAGTTGTGCCTGCTCGTGCTCAACTTCTCAGGTGGTTATGTGCCATAGGAATTCGGCGATCCCCCCCCCCCCCCCTACCGAGTTCAGCATGGTGGCAAAGTGCACCCCGTGATACAAGAGAAAAAGCGGGAGAAAGAGACAGAGAAAATCTGGAGATAAAAAGTGATAGAAAGAAATAGAAAGGGAAAAATGAAACCATCTCCCACTAATCTACCTCAGACTAGCGGGACATTTTCTCTTTGTATTCTTTCTATCCCAACTGACTGTCCCAACGTGAGAGTGGCATGCTGCGCGTTGAGTCGTGCACCTTGGTACTTCAAATAAAGTTTCGCATCCATCCATCTCCCACGACAGGAAACTATGTGTAGATGCGAAGCAGCCGGCG
The DNA here is from genome assembly GCA_013436015.1 of Rhipicephalus annulatus. NCBI lineage: Eukaryota > Metazoa > Arthropoda > Arachnida > Ixodida > Ixodidae > Rhipicephalus > Rhipicephalus annulatus. The sequence continues at coordinate 66,554 of WOVY01013164.1, read as the reverse complement.
TTAACGCTCACACAGGTGGCGGCGTTGATGCTGGCAGTCTTCGGGGCGTTGCGCAGGCGAGATTATCTGCAAGAACATGCTAATCACTGCTAATAGGCAATGAGAGACAGAACACTCCGATTGGACACAGAGACCCGCAGTCCGCTTTTAGGTAACGCGCACGCTGCGAATTTCTATTGTTGAACAACGCACAATAGAAATCTTCCAACGGCCCTACTTAGGAGGTGTTGGTAGGAGTGGTTAGAAGAGGAAAAAGGCACCTAATTCCTGCAGCCCGATATGGAGCACGGTGCAGTGCCTACCTAGCAGGTAAAGACCCAGTGCCTGCATACACGGGGTTGCAGTGAACGGTTGTGCAGCGCAGGCAGTCGTTTTTTTTTCTTACTTTTTTTAAATGAATAAACTCTATTCAAGGCACTGCCTGCGTCGGCGTGTCAGGGCGAGAGAAAGAGGAGCGTAGGAAAGGAGAGGAAGGGGGAGCGGATGTGCATGCGCAGTAAAGCTGGTCACGCCGCACCCCGTATGGAACTAGATCAGAAGATGCTTCGCATATAAAAAATGGCGAAGCTTCTACTAAATCACGCAAGGCTTGAAACAGGGAAGCCGAACGATTCTGAACTCTGACAAAACAGCCAGTAACCTATTGGACCAACCTGACAACTAGCTGAAGCACAGCAGGCATGATAGCTTTCGTCGTTTTTTTTAATCACATCTATTGTGTTAACCTCGCACTGCTTCTCAGGGTTCGAGGCGACATATACGTGGTGAAAAAAACTCACAGCGCCCCTTGTGCTTTCGCCTAAAATGACTCGCTACCGGAACGCTATTTAACGCAACCGCACCGCCAATTCCGGTGCAGGATTCTGGAAACGTGAAGCTGAGTGTTTGCTTACGTAGGCTCCAATCAATATATTATCCGTCATCTCGAAGCTGCTCCTACGTTGTAGCAAGATATGTTCAAGATAGTGTACCGATTACTCGCCCGCGGGCAAATAACAGCGATCGAGTATGAACAGATCGATATCGAGCGGGAACGCTATTGAGAAATGGATAAACAGGTCACTTCGTTTTACGCGACCATCGATCTTCATCGTAACTTATTCATCGTATATATAAGCGATGGTGTTGTTTCCTCTCTTTGTCCGTGTGTCAGTGTGTGCTGAAAATAAGTTACGATGCACTCATACCAACTAGCTCGTCTTGCAATATTACTCCTTGTCGCTCTTTACCCCACCTTTCATACGCGATTTTCGCCTTCTCTTTTCTGTCTCCTATTTCTCCGCACATATCCTTTGCACCGACAAGTCGAGCCGCTATAGGCTGATAACGTGCACATGTCCAAGTGAAATATATCATGCAGCTCTATGAAGCGGCGCTTACGATACCACATTAGCCGGTTGCTTGCTGTCGCTTATTTGTAGCACCTAAACCGTTTCATACCCGTCTTCATCCTAATGACCTTTACAGGATCCACACCTTGATCATTGTCACAATAGTTACTGTGGTTTGACGTTCCAAAAACACAATAAGATTATGAAGAACGCCGTATAGTGGAGGGCTCGGGGAATTTCGACCAGCCATTGTTCATTAACGTGTACCTTAATTAAGTAAACCGGCTCAGGGGTTTATTTTCGCCTCCATTGAAAATGCACCCACCTTGGCCGGGAATCTATACCGTGACCTTCGGCTCAGCAATAGAGTATCATGATAACTAGCCGCCGTGGCGGGGTGAAACCGAGACCTAAATAACTCGATCAATCTACTATATGCATTACACTATATGTCACTCGGCGTTGCGTTAATTATGAGTGCTGTGGATTCCAGGCTTTATTACTTGTACCCTTCATCGTGTTTAGAGTCCTTTTATAGGTGCCGGGTCCAAGCTGGGTCACAACGAGCATTCCAGCCGAGTCGCCGTGCAGTGCTCTGCATTTAAAGCTGGTTTCGTCGATAAAGCGACATACATATTTCGCCGGGAAACTTGCGTCTCTCTGTAGTGTAAACTGTGGCGCCTCTGTTTAAAAGATAACCGGCAGTGAGAAGACCGAGAATCGTCGAGCCTACACACACTTGTTACCTCTAAAGTGAGATCACCACTTGCACCGACTCGTGGACTCTTACTGTGTTACTTGAATGCAGTCGTCATGTGCAGGAGCATTCTTGAGTTGACAACGAGCCGCGCTCCCGCTGGTGATACCGAAGTAGCGCCATTGTTATCTACGCAACCTCCTCTAACTCCCTCTCCCACTTCAGAAGTCCGGACGCACGCTCAAGAGATAGGGTCTTCGATCGAACACTGGCGTGTGAGTGTCCTTGTGAGGACTGCACCTGCATCAACGGGACATTCGAGCTGCCTGAGCCTCCAGAGTCATAGCGGACAGCAACAACAGGTGCATCGAGGTACTTTGAAACTATAATTACAGTACGCCAGTGCGGCGAGGAATTAAACATCGCCGGCTTGTAGGACCGTCAAGATGAGTCTCTCCGCGTCGGGCGCACTCCTATTCGCACTCGCGGCAACAGCGGTGGCTAGCCCGTCCCGTGACCGACGCTACACTCCCGACTGGTCGTCGCTGGACACCCGCCCGCTGCCTTCGTGGTTCGACGAGGCCAAAATCGGCGTGTTTCTTCACTGGGGCGTCTTCTCGGTGCCCAGCTTTGGGAGCGAGTGGTTCTGGCACAACTGGCACGAACAGCGAGTCCCGTACGTGGAGTTTATGAGGCGCAACTACAGACCGGGCTTTACGTACCAGGATTTCGCGCCACTGTTCACGGCCGAGTTTTTCGACCCTAATCGCTGGGCCGACATCTTCGCCAAGTGAGTGCAGTGGTGTTTGCATCAAGCGTCTAAAGTACTGATCTTTTGGCTAGTTGGTTAGATTCAATTGAAGTGGTCATAGCGCTGGCACGGCTGAGGAGGATACACAAGCATATAGCTCCTTGTCGTGTCTATGACACCTTCAAATGTATTTATGGAGGCAGCGGCAGCGGAAGGCGTTGCTGTTGGGGTAAGGGGGGGAGGGGGTAGCTGGCTTATGAATGTCCGGAGTTGCTGGGGAGGCTCGGTACATTGAAAATTATCTCGTGTAGAGGGCACAATTTCAATGCTTGAAGTGGGTGACTAAATAAGCATATCTTATCTATATGAAACATTGAAATGAATAGTTGAATAGTTTACGCAATCTGGCTAGCTCTTTCATTAAAAAATCAACTTACATCTTTTACTGCGCTTAGGAATTTCACTCTTCCAGACACATCAAATTGTATCGCTTGCAATGACTGACGCTAATTGCAACAGTGTTGTAGTTTATATTGCTTCCTAATCTATGAAGCGTAGCAAGTTAACAAGTAAACTGTATAAGATAAACTTATGCCGTAATTTTGAGGTTGCAGATTATGAAACCATCCCGATTGGCAGTGTGTCTTTCACGAGTCTTGAAAACTTGTCAGTGATGGTACGTAAACTACAGTATACGCGTGCCTTATTGTAATTTGTTCATCACTTACTTGCGATATTCAAGCAGTACAGTTGAAAACATTGACAGAGGTTTAATTTTTTCGAAACTTTCTAAACCTACAGTTATCACAAGTGAGCACTGTATTTGGCTTGGTTTTTAAAAGCTTACACACACAATGTTTAATTGAAACTCATCTTTATCGCAAATATTCTACTGTGTTGATACATGCCTGTTCAATGCTAACGAAAATGGTCTTGCTAACAAATGTAGCAGCTTTTGTTTCTCTGTATTGTACAGTGGTTTACGGTTGCTCTGGTGTTCCAGCAGAAATTTCACCTTTGCTTGAGATATCGCAGCCAGCCTTCAAGCTATGATTACTGCACAATCGAATTCAGCCTCTCGCTTGCCTTGAAGAGCATTCACAGACGGCCCAAAACTATTTATACCCACCAGTAAGAGCATGTCAGGGTACATAACAGTGCTTTTGGGTGGCACGCGACAATTCAGAACCAATTAAGAAAATCAAATACTAAAATTTCAGCTGCTTACCTTCTAAACCGCCTAACTAGGAAACCTACCATTAACGTATCTAGCATATCACCAAAACAAATGCGATTGGTTTGTGCTATGTTATGTGCTGTGACGACTACCTCTTTAGTATGTCTGCATTTTAATCTCTTTTTAACAAGTATGAAACATACGTCTTTCTCTTTTTAGTTTGTACTTAGCTGCACGCTCCTGCGCTCTCCTGTGTAACAGGGAGTCCGGGCTACTCAATCATTTCTAACATATTTTACCTGCCCTCCTCGTAACGTGCTCTTGTCGCAGAATGAAATTTCACGTTTAGCTTTAACGTATGCAATGAGAGTTTAAATTGGCTCGATGTATAAAAGCCCTTTGACGAACATACCGAAATAGAATAACATGTTTGCAGGTGTATTCAAGCAGTGTTCAATATTTACTGGAACGTCATAGAGGTGACAGTTCAATGAACATTCGCAGTAGCTGCAGTTCATCTTGACGGCTTCTGGAAACTACTACAGAGAATATTCTTTCTCTTTCATGAACATTTGCAATTACGCGAGCTTGTTCTTTGTTTGAATGTAGGTGGCCTATTTTTGTCTGAGAAATGCAGCAGTGAAGCTGTTTATACGATGTTTTTTTTCTTCTTTTCTTATGTTCTGTCATGACTGTCTCGAGCAGCGTAGTAATGATAGCCATTCATGGTCCATCTATCGTGGATTTATTTCATTCACTATATTCACAAAAATCAGTTGCAACTTCTGTCGTCCACTGTAAGCTTCATGGAGGCAAAAATGGTGGAGGCCCGTTCACTGTGCTACTTTATAGTGCTCATTTGGTCGAAATTTCTGCAGCCGTGCACTAAGACCATTCTCATAATGTGGTTTTGGGATGTAAAACCGCAGATACTGTTACTGTTACTGTAAGCCTCACGGCACTGTTACCTTCTTGACAAAAAGCAAACAAAACGGAAACATTATGAAAGATCCGTTATGCATTAATACACGTATACAGGCGTCAGCAAGCTTAACCGCCGCGTGAAATGGGATGATTGGACTGACGTCAACCGCGAAGCACTTGGCGCAGTTGCCGATATAATACCTGGGTATGCTTGGATAGTATGCCACCAAGCATGGGTAGTACGTCGGCAACAGAACCCAAAGCTACATGGCGTTAGCGTCAATCAAATCATTTCAGGACACGCGGCTGAGCATTCGAGTTAAGCTTGCTTACGAACATACAAAACACTTCACAAACAATTCGTGAAAGATGTACTTAGTGTAGCAGGTGTAGGTGCGAACTGCTGTATCGCTGCAGAAACGGTGCTTCGATACGACTGTTCATGGGATGAGCGAGTGGCGTAGTTAGGTGGAGGGGCATTCAATTCACCCTTCGTAATTTCTTTAAACTTTGCAAGTGTATCGTGCACGCACAGATATTATACAAACGGACGCACAAACATGCATACAATATAGTGACCAAGCTTCTCTCGAAAAAGAATTTCTGGCAACGTTATGGAGGTAAACATTCATCATGTCATTATCAAGTGGTTAGTTTCCTACGGCCTCTTTCAGTGTCCCCTTCCGACTGTTTTCCTATTTTCTCTGCAGTACAACTACTAAACTCGTTCTGAACACAGTAAACGAATGTCTGCGTTAGCTCACTCTACCCGTCCTTCATATATGAAACATAAAGCACATGAACGCCTATGAATCGGCTGTGACCGCGATCTTGTAGCTTTTCTTCAATTCCTAAGAATTGGGGACACCTGGACGTGGCGCCATCTCCCGGCGACAGGAACGCTAGCCTGCCATAACTGAACGGAAAATAAAAGATAAAAGTTACATATCTTAGAAAAAGCTAGTTAACAAAAACGACTTCGGCCTATATGTAGCAGAGAGACACTGGTAGACTTTTGTAAAATTGCAGTATCACACTACAAAGCGCGCGGCTTTCCAGACAATTCAACACCGCCCTTAGAAACACACATGCGACCCATTGTTCAATGTGTAAACACTTTGAGAAGCCACGCAGTTTGCAGTGCGACACTGAATTTTGAACAAATTGTACCAGTAGGCATCTGCTTGCTACATATAACCCGGAGTCGTTTTGAATAGCTAGGTTTTTTTCGATAGATATGATTTCTTTCGCCTATTTCCCGTTCAGTTACAGCAGGCTGCCGCTGTGGCTGGCGAGAGATGGCGCTACGTGTAGATGTCTTAAAATTCTGGTCATGGAACCTAAAGTCTAAGGGCTGGATGGTGCCCATTCCCAACAGCTAGTCGCAGAATCTGTCAGTCAGAGGAAGTGCAACTTTACAACAAAATGAACGAAATTAAACGGCACTAAGACACAGATTTAACTGTGCTACCTAATGCTTGACATAGTAACCCTGCTTGTATTGCTTATATAATGACTCTTGCAATGTAATCAACGACTCTGGTACGCGCATAGCCAGAAGATGGGATGGATAACAGTTAACACCCTGAGATTTTTACTGTTTACCATATGTATACCTACACAGTTGCATCTCCCGCTAAATAAAATCCTGGATGCGCTCATGGTGTTTGGTAACAAGTTTTATGAAAATAAGTTCATTTTTTGCATTGCGTTACTTAAAAAATTATTAATATATTGGTGTTCTACGGGAGACGCACCTCGTATATTCTTTTAGGTCCTGATGTACCATAAACCTGCAAATGGTGGTATTCAAGGAGAAATGCTTGGGTTCCTTGATCTTTTATGCTCACTCAATGTATACATTCACACTCAGGTCGGGAGCCAAGTACGTGGTGTTGACGGGCAAGCACCACGAAGGCTTCACGCTGTGGCCTTCCGATGTTTCGTGGAACTGGAACGCCAAAGATGTGGGGCCACACCGCGACTTGGTGGGAGATCTGGCCGACGCTGTTCGGCGCCGCGCAGGATTACGGTTCGGCGTGTACCACTCCATGATGGACTGGTACCACCCGCTCTACCTGGCAGACAAGGCATCCGGATTCGAGAGCTCCCTTTTTCCACCAGCCAAGGCCATCCCCGAACTTATGGAGATTGTGGAAAGGTGAGTTTGGTCCGTCTGTGCCTAATTCCCTATTGTTTTTTTTATCGGCTCAGTCGCAAGCTGTGGCCCTAGAAAATTTTGTTATCCTGAATTCGAAGACGCTTAGCGAGCGCGCTCCCGCTCGGCTGAGCACATGCATCCATAAATTTAGGATGATTGTAGGGATAACAGAGAGACTTAGTGCCAAGTTACTCAAGGGGCGTGCATACCCCAGCGTTTGCCTTCATTTCTGATTGCTTCATGTGGCGAACAAAAGAAACCGGGTAGATGGAGCAATAATAAACGCAATAATGAGTGAACTTAGTGGCTTGTGGTCACGGGCACAAAAAAATTGCCCGCAGCTTCCCTCGGGGGAACACTGAGGAGGATGTGGAGCATATAATTGGTTAACGGGGTGTTAAAGTGCGACTTACTTGGGTCGATGGCTAAATTGGTTAACGTGGTTGTGAAATGGGGTGTTAAAATGCGACTTACTTGGGTCGATGGCTAAATTGGTTAATGTGGTTGTGGGAGGTGGTGTTAAATGAGTGAACACGTACACACGTATGCGAAAGGGCGGCGCTGGTCGAAGGGACGTCGATCATTGTGTTTGTGGATTCGTTGGAATTCATTTCACCGCGACCTTGGACGTCGACGCGCCGTACAAACCAACCGACGAGCGGCAACTGAGCGAGCGAGCGCCGACCTTGAGTATATATACAGCGCGACGGCACATGCACTATCAGCTGTTGAATGTTCTCGAAGCGCGACGGCGCATGCGCGTCCACTGGAGAATCAGGAGAATTGCAGAATGTTCTCGAAGGGGAGAAGCGCGCGCGGCACAGATGGTGGGTGACGGTGCATGCGCGCGTCAGCTGTCGAATGTTCGAGAAGGGGGAGAAGCGCAACGGCGCATGCGCGCGCGTCAGCTGCCGTTGTTCTCGAAGCGCGACGGCGCATGCGCGCGCGTCAGCTGCCGATGTTTTCGAAGCGTGACGGCGCATGCGCGCTACATTATACAGCTAGCGAATGTTCGTGAAGACGAGAAGCGCACGCGGTGTGTAGAGGAGGAAGGGTGCACAGATGGTGGAGGAGTGAAGCGCGCGCGGTGTGTAGAGGAGGAAGGGATGCACAGATGGTGGAAGAAGGAGGAGGAAGCTTGCGGACGGCGCCGCACTAAAAGCCTCGAGTATTAGATGCTCCACATCTAAAACTTTCCGACTTTGGTGATATCAGCGACCTTTTCACAATGCTGACACATGATATTGGGCTAGTCCTGTGAAACGATACGTACACTATATGGAGTAATGCAGATGTATTTATTTAGCATTGAAATTCTCCCTTCTCCCGCACTGGCTATAAAACACTACTTATTCTGACCTGCTTGCTTTGGTTAACTTTATCATCACACTACTGTCGATTTTTCTTTTCTAACATAGGTGTATTATTCCGTTCTTGAAATATATCTTTTAAGTCATGTGATACAGACTAATAATGCAACACCTGTGCCTCTCTGTAGGCAAAACACACCAAAAAACACATGAGCTGAGTTGAATTTTGTGCGCATCACACACTTCGTGTACACTGTGGGTAGAGGAATGCATTACTGGGCGAGCACGCTCGAATAGTCGGGAAATTATTGAAGCTGAATCCTTTGTCACATGCAAGTAGCGAAGGCTGGCACCGGATACCCATCTTCACCCCAGTGCGCTGTGTTGACATAGCTTTAAACTGTATGAACAGCTAAGGCATCAGCAAAGTATGGAGAAATTGAACACACTGTTCATTGCATGTGGGGTGTAGTGGCTTTAGTGCTTCTGTTTTCTTTAGATCATCTGCATTTTGGCTGAGTTATCAACACTATCTTTGTTCAGATTGAGTCATACGTTCCCATACCTGTAACGTTGTGTGTATGTTTGCAATGTCACGAGGCTTCGCGTCATTGATCCAGTGATGCGTTTAGTCACACAAAAACCATGTTTTTTTTTAACCTACAGGTACGAACCGGACATTGTGTGGTCCGACGGAGAATGGGAAGCGCCGGACACTTACTGGAACAGCACCGCTTTCCTCGCCTGGCTGTACAACGACAGCCCTGTCCGCTCCTACGTCGTGGTCAACGACCGCTGGGGTAAAGGTGTCCGCTGCAAGCACGGGGACTTCTTCAACTGCGACGACCAGTTCAATCCAGGCGTGCTGCAGCCGCACAAGTGGGAGAACTGCCTGCCAATAGACGAAAGCTCGTGGGGCTACAGACGTGACGCAAACCTGTCAGACTACCGCACGATTATTCAACTTCTCGACATCCTGGCGAGCACGGTCAGCTGCAACGGCAACTTGCTCATCAACGTCGGACCGACCAAGGACGGCATCATCTCTCCGATTTTCGAAGAGCGGCTCACACAGCTGGGGCAGTGGCTTTCTGTCAATGGCGAAGCGGTCTACGGATCGAAGCCCTGGAAGTACCAGAACGACACGGCCACGCCAAACGTGTGGTATACAGCCAAGGATGATGTGGTGTACGTGTACGTAATGAGGTGGCCTAAGAACGAGCGGCTCTACCTGGAGTCGTTGGAATTGTCACCGCAAAGTAGAGTAACCATGCTGGGTCTACCGAGCGCGCAGGAGTTTGCATGGACATCAGTTCAGTATACGGGAGATGCTCCCAACAGTAGAGCTGCTCAGAAAGGCACCGTGGTGTCTTTTCCCAAGCTGACACCAGACCAGCTGCCCACGCCATGGGCGTGGGTGTTGAAGGTAGAAGCCCCTATGTAAATTGATATTTGCGGGAACATTATCAGAGTCAAGCTTTTCTAATCTATTCTGGAGGAAAAGGGGAGAATGGAGGAGGTGAAAGGCGTCTGCCGTGTAATTAGGGCCAGTACAACTATGCACCGTATTTACACGATTCTAAGCCGACTCGAATGTTGGTCGACCCTCATGAAATAGCATGGCAAACAAAAAAAACAAAAAAAAAACAAGGGCGCTCAAGCACATTCCGTCAAAAATTATTTACCATGTCTGTAAAAACAATACCAAACTATGCTGTGCTGAGTGTGCTTCACGGCAGCACTCGTGAGTTGTGCAGAAAAGCTAGTTTCACAAGAAATGTGGGGAATATTTTTACAAGACTTTGTAACCGAGGCTAGTTTTCGGTTCTAGATCGAGCCCCCAACTGCGGATTTCTAATTAGGACGAAATAGGTCCGCCTACAATCGTGTCAACACAGGTATGCGTCGGAGAAGGCCCTCAGAATAACTAAGTTGTTGCTGCGATAAAACATTTTGTAGTTTAGTTTTACTGCTTTACACAGCCCTAATAAACAGTAGCAACCGGTAGCGACCAACAAAAGGACATAAAAACTGCATTCGCTCCTTTCATGCTTCTCGAATAGATGCCGAAAAGTTGACCACAGTGTTCCTTTTTACCACGACGTTTACTGGTTCACATTTAAACATCCTGACTTAGCTTTTTCCAGCTTTCGTTGATAGTCAGCGCTGGTGAGTATGTTGTTCTTGTCTTTGTTGCTTTCAAGTCTTTGGAATATTCAAGAATAGCTATACAAATATGGCGACCGCATGCGGACAAAACTTCCGTTAAACAATAGATTGAAACAGGGGTGGTGTGAATTTATTTGCAGACAATGAAGCTTCTCGTCAGAGGGAGCAAGTGAGGAATCGCTAACACGTGCACCAGTTTCTTTCTTAATAAAGAGAGCTTCATAACGTTCCCCCTCTCCCCTGAGTTAGCAGCACTATGTTTTTCTGTAGTATACGGGTGTCATAAGCACTTCCTGCAGTGGTCCACAAACTGTCCACCGCCGGCCAGAGCCTGCACTACTGCTCGGTGCTTCCACAGCCTTACGTTAATACACCGGCCAGTTTGGTCGACGTAACAATGACCACAGTAAGGTGGAATCCTGAAAAAACGGATGACGTGGCTCACTTTACATGCTTTGTCTTAGCTTAGCCCGTCCACCCATTGAGACCTGTTTGTTATACCTATCGTTCTCGGGACTAATCAGCCCTACTCTCCGCCTTAGCAATGCTAAAAAGCTCCAGAGAATAAATTCGGCGAAACCCACGTACGTGGAAATCAACGTTATGCGAAGCATGCGGAGGGAAGGTGACCTAGTTGCAGTTTTTCTTTGTTGAGCGACACGTCATGAAAACGCTAAGTATATGTACAGATGTTGCACGCACAGACATGTGTTGAAGAGTTGCAGATGTTTATATAACCAGTTGTATGCACTTGCGCTATGATGCCAACTGGAGCATGCGTATTAGCAACACCAGAAGCTGATATGAAGCGCTGCTTTTGCGAGCCGCGCTTTCTATTAGTAAGTCAAGTGTGTAAGTGTGACTGTGTGGTCACTACGCTAGGGGTATGTACCTGTTGCGTATACATGTGGAACAATCATGTGCAGTTTCAATATGTGTTTGTATGTGTTTGTTAGGAGACGGCGCGAGTCCCTGGATTCAGCGGTCATGGTCAGGTGGTCAGCCAGGACAGTTTCCAGGCTGGCATGCAGGCCCGAGACATTTTCCAAAGTGAATAGAGAGATAGCATGTAGACAAATGATGTAAACCGCGATAACTGGATGGCGTCGTTGAAAATGCTTGCGAAGCATGTGGTGATCGACAACTATGTTCGATGATGGCCGCACAGAATGAACATCGGACATGCATACCAAACACAGTAATTCAGTCGCACCACGCACTATAATTGACTGCAACAACATTTCGCCGCACATCGCACCTCCACGTAGCTGAAAAATGTCGCAGAAACTGTTGCACATTAAGTACTCTTACCGACTTCTATTTCGCCTTGTTCGTTTTCCTTTTTTTTGTTTGCGATTTCAGTTCTCGGTACGTTTGACCCGCATGTATCCTAATATTTTACTTTTGTTTATTAACTAACGATTTTGATTGATCTACATTATTCTTTGCGGGTATTGACACCACAAGATTATACAGAGCTTGTTCATATCCTGGTGAAGAAAAAAAGTGTTCATAGCATGGTGAAATAGCAAGACTTCCAATTTTCGATTCAGTATTAGAACAATTACATGCAGGATGTTCCGAGAAATGTCTGGAAATCTCAAAAATAAAAAAAACAGATAGTTTCCTGCTACATTCATAATTACTTTCTCTCTGGCTGCAGAAATCATATGAGGAGTTAAGGTATCAATTAAGGCAATAATTATTATTATGCTAAATAACTGTTGAAGTACTATATATTTAAACAGCTGGTCGGGTGAAGTGGCAAAATTTTTACCCTTCCTGCGAAGAGATCGCCACTTCTAAGTTTCGCAAAAGAAGGCGTCAGAAATAATTCGTGAATAACGAAATTTCGCCGCTTCACCGGCGAAACCGAAACTGAAACTCGGAGGAGTGCAACTGCCGTATTCTTCCAATGAGCGAGTGTTGTTATACCAATCATCGATTGGCTTCGCTTCGTTGTTACATGGTTTTTCTTTGCAGTTAGAGCAGGTATAGCACATGTTGCTAACGAAAGCAGAATAACATCACTGCCATCGCTTTCGTGAGCAGTGACGTCATTCTGGTCGTCTGCTTGTTGTGCTCTTCAACGGAGTTTCGGTTTCACTTGGTGATCTTGTGTACCTCGTATTGTTAAAAAATAAGGGAGTGGGTTGTATTCTTTCTAGGAAAAAAGACAACACTGCGCGAACGCAAGATACCACAGTCGTCCACCTTGGTGAACTGAATAAAGTAGCAGGATGATAAAGCAATTGCGCCAAAAGCGATTAAGAGGCAGTGACTTACTCCTTGTGGGCTTTCAGCTTGGTTTTCCCCCGCCTTCAGGATCAGCACACTTTTGAACATGCATTCGATTCGTGCGATAAAGTCATCATGTAGCTCAAAGATTATGGCATCTGTGATTTCACGATGACGTCACCAAGCTGTAATCGGCGATCGCGTGACTTTTCGCATCGTTTGCGTTGTAGCTGTAGGTCACTTTTCTTGTTGATGAGGCACGTAAGACGTCAAGAAATAATCCTTCCCTTGAATCACAAACATCAATCTCGTGCCTGCTTCTGCTGATACTAATTGTTATTTATGATAATTTTGCTGATTGCAGTTTCTATTATTTTTATACTTTTTCTTTTATGACACACCTGAATGTCCATGCTCTAAACCATGTAAGCTCCGTCTACTCCATCGCATTCCTTTCTACTACTTTCGTCAGTATCTTCGGGCAACACGACAGTCTGGGAGTTAACAAATAATATCACTTGATACTTCTGCCAGTAACAAAAAAAAGCAAATATGGATGAATGAACTTCGCAGAAGAGGTCGGCGCTCGGTCGAAGTTTGGAAATTGATGTCGAAGGGATTGCTGGGCGAACAGCGTAAGTATATTAAACCGGCATCAGTACGTGTGTGTTCATTGAACGCACAAAGTTGTACACGTCTTCGGTAGACGTTCAAAACAGTCGCTTCCGCACGAGATGGATGACCTCTTGTCCACCACTCGAAACAGGCCACTGATGTAATCTGGGGTCAGCCTATACAGGCGTGCAACAGCGGCGCCAATCGCGCCAATTCATACGATTCCTGATTTTTGCCCCGAGAAGCGCGAAAACCATCAAATTTGCTGAAATTGAGCCACGCAGCGCCAAAATGCCCAGCCTGCCTCAATATTTTCTCAGGAACTTCGGCGAGAAATGCAGGCTACATCAGCAACCTGCAGTTTGCGCCATCAGTCAAAACGCGTAGATTTTAACTACAGTGATATACTTACCATACTCTAGGCACTCGACCTACTGAGACGCGATCGACCAAATGAGGTAACTGCGCTGCGCGCCCATCGGTTCGCTGACCGCACCGGATACCTACCGATACTCTATGGGCGGGACGGCTTAAATTGAAGAAAAAAAATGTGTTGCTGTAGCCACCAACACTTCGCGGGAAATGTAAATTTCCTTGCCTGAAAACGTGGCTATGGCTTGTTAAGAACTAAAGCTCGAAGAGTATGCCACGTTTTCGTCGCGTGAACAAGCTCGATGTGCTGCAAATGCCGGCGTTGACAGCGATCATGTTGATTGTCTTAGCATTCACACCACATAAAGCTCATTTTTTTTTTGTCTTTAGCTTGGGGCGTTCCGACCACGGTCTTGGCGATAGCTATCCGCTACCGTCGCCGGACCAATGGGCGTGCGCCGTTGTTACTTTACCTGGTTGTACGCGGCTAGCAAGCAAGCTGAAGCGGCACCTAACCCCATGGTGATAGGGCAAAAAAATCAAGAGGGAAGTGGGGGAGGGGGAGGTGCAGCGGCTAGAAAAGTTTTAGCCTTGGTTATAAAACCGTGCACAGAAGGCTGCTGAAGGCATTTTCGCCACAATACATCAATGTGCTGCAAAAAAGCGTAGTCGTGTTTGGAAGGGGCCGTTAGCGTTATAGTCATGGGACACTGCATATTTTGTTCAGTTACTTATGCACTTGTGCGCCACATTATTACGAGTACCAGTATAATCACCAACGTCTAAATAGGGTACTGCCAATTATTTGAAGCAGTGTATAAGATTTATACTTCTCTAAAAAAAGTAAGCTGTGCGCCTGTTTTTGTTTTTTTTTTCGCCATCCATACTACTCAGTTCTATGAATTTTTCGAATGTCAAGGTCGCAAACTTGGCAGATTCATATTTAAATTCGTGGAGTCTGTCAAATGACTTGACATGCGCAGCAAATGCTAATACTGATTTTGCTAATACCGACTTAGGTGATGTTGAATGATTTGTACACATTTCGTTTTAAATGTAAGCCTTCTTTTTTACACTGCTCCTTATTTGGTATTTCATGATAAAAATGCGTGTTTTTTTCACGTAACCTGCTTCAAATTTGGATTTTGGTGCTCCAAAAGTAACATTTTGCTGCTCCGAATTGTATTTCGGCTGTTGCACACGTGCCTATAGGACCGGAGCCAGCTAAGCCTCAAGGAGAAGTCGAGCAGTGTAGCCGGAGGCGTTAACAGGAATGGTTATATGCAGTATTTACGTACTGAAGCCAGCGTGATTGCATGATTGACGGTAGCATCGTGGAAGTCCATCCCCATGAGTGTTAACCGTATGATAGGTGACAATAACTTGATGGGAGCTTCGAGGAGTTTTTGGGAGCTTCCGTGACCTTGTCTGTAGTGTTTCGACGCTAGCGTTTCAAGTCCTGGTCTTCCGAAGATTCCCTACAGGAGAAAACAACTGAGGCGAGGTCAGTTCAATGAGACTGTCGTCTTCATCTCTGCTCCCAGAATGGGAAAGTCAAAAACCGGCTCCCTCCCAACCCAGGAAAGTGGGAAGAGAAACACCCACTTCATCACACGGCGAAAAACACAACACAGCCCACAGTGCAATAATACGCACAACGCAGCACCGTGCAATAACACGGTGACTAAGTGCAGACAAACTTGTGTATTCAGGTGCAGCGTTGACTCATCGATGTGGTCAGTGGCATCGGCCTGGCCACGGCTTGTATGACATAAAGACACTACGGTGTGCGTAAAAAAATGCCCGCAGCTTCCCTCGGGGGAACACTGAGGAGGATGCGGAAGCATGTAATTGGTTAACGGGTGTTAAATTGCGACTTACTTGGGTCGATGGCTAAATTGGTTAACGTGGTTGTGAAATGGGGTGTTAAATGAGTGAACACGCTTGCGGTTCCGCCAACAGTTTGGCCGGCGCTGGTCGAAGGGACGTCGATCATTCTGTTTGTGGATTCGTTGGCATTCATTTCACGGCGACTTCGGACGTCGACGCGCCGTACAAACCAACGGACGAGCGGCAACTGAGCGAGCGAGCGCCGACCTTGAGTATATATACAGCGCGACGGCGCATGCGCTGTCAGCTGTCGAATGTTCTCGAAGGAGAAGCGCGCGCGCGGCACAGATGGCGACGGCGCGACGGCGCATGCGCTGTCAGCTGTCGAATGTTCTCGAAGGAGAAGCGCGCGCGGCACAGATGGTGGGCGACGGCGCGACGGCGCATGCGCGCGCGTCAGCTGTCGAATGTTCGAGAAGCGGTGCGGATGGCGCGGACGGCGCACTACAAGGCGCGAGTATAAGATGCTTCCGCATCTAAAACGTACACGCACACAGAACCCGGACGCAAGGCTAATTGTTTGGCGCGTCTCATAGCACGTAAAACAAAGCCAGCCGCCTCGACTGCCAACAGTGCTTCCGAAGCCGTCACTCAGTCCAAAGAGTTTCTGATGAAGGTCGCCGACTGCCTTAAAGAATTCGAAATACGGATTTTGTGTTCTCGCTTTTTGGTGTACCTCTGTGAGCATTGACGCAAAACAAGTCATTGTAGGCTCAGCCACCATCGTCTCACGCGTCCAAGTGGCGTCTAGCCTGGAAGGCCGATTATAACACCACTTATGCTAACGTATCAGCTGTATCTTGCCGGTACTTAGCTACGGAGCAGAAACCTGGAGACTTACAAAGAGGGTTCAGCTTAAATTGAGGACGACGCAGCGAGCAATGGAAAGAAAAATGGTAGGTGTAACCTTAAGAGACAAGAAGAGAGCAGAGTGGATTAGGGAACAAACGGGGGTTAAGGATATCATAGCTGAAATCAAGAAGAAAAAAATGGACATGGGCAGGGCATGTAGCGCGTAGACAGGATAACCACTGGTCATTAAGGGTAACTGACTGGATTCCCAGAGAAGGGAAGTGGGTTAGGGGGAGACAGAAGGTTAGGTGGGCAGATGAGATTAAGAAGTTTGCGGGTATAAATTGGCAGCAGCAAGCACAGAACTGGGTTAACTGGCGGAAAATGGGAGAGGCCTTTGCCCTGCAGTGGACGTAGTCAGGCTGATGATGATGATGATGATGATGATGATGATGATGATGATGATGATGATGATGATGATGTTATGCTAACGTAGTTCCCAAGTGCTTTTAAATGCGAAACATTTCTTTGCGTATACTGCAAGCACCTTTGGCATCTATCTATCTATCTATCTATCTATCTATCTATCTATCTATCTATCTATCTATCTATCTATCTATCTATCTATCTATCTATCTATCTGGAAGGGGCTGTCATCTATCTATCTATCTACTATCTATCTATCTATCTATCTATCTATCTATCTATCTATCTATCTATCTATCTATCTATCTATCTATCTATCTATCTATCTATCTATCTATCTATCTATCTATCTAGCCGTTTACATCTGGGTGCTCTCACCATCACCCTCTTAACTTGGCGTGAACCAAAACTAAAATGACAGGGTAAGACGGTTTGAAGAATAGGTCACGCTGGTTAAGACATGAATAATGCCACAATCCAGTCGCATACGTCGCCAAACACTTCCCGTCACACAGTGGCACATACCCACGGGCGGGTATGTGCCACTGGTATGCGGGCATGTTTCACAGGTGATTGATACTTTGTATTTACTAAGGAAAGACGAGACATGGGTGATTTTACGCGTGAGCGTAAAGAAGAACCTGACATCAGCACCGTTGAACTGGCGAATGGAAAGAATATGTATGTGCCACTGGTATGCGGGCATGTTTCACAGGTGATTGATACTTTGTATTTACTAAGGAAAGACGAGACATGGGTGATTTTACGCGTGAGCGTAAAGAAGAACCTGACATCAGCACCGTGGAACTGGCGAATGGAAAGAATATGTCAGGGTCCCAACAAGAACCAAACCACAGCATACTGCATGGCAATTGAGAAATCAACCACAGAGCTACGCCAGGTCTCGGATATACTTTTCAAATAGACTCTGATCTTCGTGAAACGTCAATAGTGGTTGTAGCACTCTCTATTCAATTAAAAAAAGACGTTACATATGTACTCCTCTGATACAGCCGTCATGTCAGGTTAACGTCAATTGTAACCACAATTACCATGCGCTCAAGTTAATTTATGTAGGAGTTTCCTGAGCTACCATCCTCGCAAGCACCAGTGCTTCATATCAGCTTACCGATTTTGATGTTGCTAATACTGATGTTTCTGTTCGCCGCGTTGCGCAAGAGCAATCAACTGGTTATATAAACATTTACTAGTGTTCAACATATATCTGCGCGTGTAACGTTTGAACATATATTTAGTGTCATTTCATAACGAATTGTCCGAGAAATATTACAACATGGAAACGTTCCTTCCGCATGCTTCGCATGACGACGATTCCCAAGGTACGTGGGATCAACCGAAAATTTTCTTGCTTCATCGCTAGGTTGAAGGAAAGAAGTGGAATTTCAACGGCTCGTTCCTTTTTTTTTTTTGATGCAATAAAAATGGGGACTAACAGACATTAGCACCAATTTCTGTCAGTTCTCATTTGTATCATCATTAGATTGTAGCACCATGCACATGGTTTTTATGTCATCGCGATACAAGTGTTGGATGTTCAACCTTAATCTAAAAAAAAAACTGAGCAACTCTAAATGAAACAGTATAAGTCTGCTCTGCGTAATTCCTGATAGTCAGATCGTCAATGAAAAACGTTTGCAATTTGCTTGTCTTGCTCAAATTCATTCGTCATGTAACATTGTGCACGCGGAATAGTCCATAACATTTTTAAGATTTAAAAAAGTTATTGAGGTTGTTTTAATTACATTTCATGAAATGCACAACACTGATTAGACCAATAGCCATAGGCTAGTAGGGGGTCTTACGGGAGATAGTATACAAGCAGAATACAATTTGTATAACAAATCAGAACAAAAATACACGAGAGATTTCATTTGGATGTAAGGTGACGTAATTGCTTGATATTACGTGCAGAAACGTATAAATGACACACTGTTACGCTTTGTTCATAATTAATTAAATAAACAAGTACAGACGAAACATCAAACTATGTTTAAGGTTATGTACATGGTCAATACTCCTGTTTTACATGTTACAAATATTTTTAAGTGCGCTTGAGGAAGCACTAGAATCTTTGTTCTGAAGCGGATTGTTACTCCACACTTTAGCTCCTACGAACTGTAGTAAGCGTTCACCATGCACGTTTTTAGTAGGTGAAGATTAAAATTTCGCAATGTCATGCATCTAGTGACGTGTGAGGAGAAAGAAAAGATAGATACATCGAAAGGTACATTGTGTGCAATAACATTACTGGTGGTATCTGTGGTTTTATCTTGCCGTATGTAATCAAAGGGCAAAATTTCCAAATTTCCAACTTGTGAAACAAAGCCACACTGGGCTCATTATATGCCACATAATCTATTATTCCAAGCGTTCGCTTTTGTAATATGCGGATAGAATCAAGGTAAGTCTTAAAGGTCCATCCCCATGAGAGTTAGCCATATGATAGGTGACAATGAACAAACGAAAAATAAAAGACTCGGAGAATATTGCTACTAAAACAATTTCTAGCAGCCAGTAGCATACTGCAGCCAGATAGTAGCTTAGTACATATAGAATTAATTTGTTTTTTCTAGTGTAAATGGCCGTTGAACACTACACCAAGATATTTAAACACTTTTTCATGCTCAAGTTGGCAGTTGTTCATTGTAAATCGAAATGACTCACAGTTTACATTCCGGTAACGGGAGTGAAAAATATATATTTGGTTTTCTTTGCATTAAGTGCTAATTTGTTCACTGTACACCACATACAAATATTTTTTTAGTTCTTCATTAGCTTCATATTCTAGATCGGCTATGTTAAACCTTGTTCAGATAAATCTCTTGGCGGTAAGTAAATCCACCCTTTTCATTTACTAGAGAGGATCCTATAACATAGGAGTGGTTGCGCAGCTGACAGCAAGTACGACAGAAGGAAACATGAAAATTAATGAAGGACTCAATTCAACAGGGAAGGACTCAACAGGGAGCATTCCCTGTTGCTTTTTCTTGTTCTAGTTTTAAGAGAACGCTGGAGAATCAGGCAATTCCTGAACAAGTGATGTTCATTCACAGTCATGCTGACGGCTGCTCCGAAAATTTCCATAGTGTGTTTTTACGACACTGATTGGGGGGGGGGGCGGAGGGGGGAGGCTTCAAGACGTTGCTATGCCAAGTGTTTTCGTAGATTAGTATTCAAACAAGCACATCGTCAGTGACAACGCTATAGGCACATTGACTCTGAGAACCATCGTCTCATTATTTCCGCTGTATCTCTATTTTCGATTTCGTTAAGTTCGCTTATTATCTCGAGGGTGACAAGATGTATATCTACTGGCACATATAACAGCAGTGAGATGATCACTGCGTAGTTCGCAAACTTGGTCACACGCGTATCCTTGAGCCATTATCGACGTCCTTCTTCGCAGAATACAAGGGACGCTTCTGTTACCGCCCACTGTGACAAACGTACGCAGTAAAGCCGCCGCAACTGATACCGTAGATTGATAGCATTTTTCGGAAGTAAAGGCCCCGGCAAATGTGTTTTTAATCTTTTCTTGAGGCTTATCTTTTTTGTAGACACGCAGCACGTGGCCGAGTGAACCAGCCAGTTTCGTCGTAGTTTCGGGCTGCTTCAGCGGGCCTTACTGACTGCTTCAGTTCAAATCCGACGAGTGTTGTGCTGTGGGCGAGCGTTGGGATAGCTGGGAAACGCAGGGAAGCTTCGCGGATGGAGGTAGGGGAGGTGGGGAACCTGTTTGGGGTTAGCGCGTCTGCGGAGAGACCGGGCGGGTATCGGGTCACTCTCCTTCCAGCCTTAGGAATGTAGTAGTCTCCCACCTACATCCCAAGACGACGACGGCAAAATGCGGCTGTCAAGCGACAACAAGGACCACGGAGTCACAACGATGCTTCTACCATGTCATTGAAACGTTTATGCGCAGCCATCAGGCGGATGTTCGCGTTCGGTGTCCGCCAAGTGCGACCCGTTCCTGTGCCTACGGTCAGCACTTCGGGACCGCTTAGCCGCGCGAAGTTGGTGAAAGTGACCAAGCTCAAACTCCAGGAAATGCAACACTGCCGCGACACCGACCTACGTCGATGCGTTTTGTTGAAAACCGTCCTGAAAAATGCTCGTTCTTCAACGCCGACAGCTCATCGGAAAGAACGAAGATCAACGTCTCGGTGCCGTGCCAAGAAGGAAAGGACAAAGCTTCGACCACCGCCCACGCGGAAGAGGGCAGCCGAGTTCAAGTTCACCATGCCGGACCGAGCGAAGGAGTAAGCTGAAGTTGAACTTTCTTTGCGTGAACTGCTTAGGACAGCATGCGAATGAGTGTTTATTTACGAGAAAAAGCAACGGTGACGTAAAGTTTACGAAAAGAATGATATCTCTTATTTGCTGCACTAACTTCCTTCGATAAAAAGAAAACTCCAGGCTTCCGCAGTACAGTGCAGCGCAGTGAAAACTGGAGTAGCGGCCTACCAGTACGGGGTATATTTGTGAGCATATTGACGGCGTCATGCATAGTTTTCAGCAAGCGTAACCTGGACCAGTTTGACTGATGTCAGTCACGAAGCGCTGCGCGCCGTTGCAGAGACAACACTTTGGTGTGCTATGCATATGAGTAACGTCTCGGAAACAAACACTCGCTCGCTGGATTCTGTGCCGACTGGTTAGCTCTGGCCGACTGGGTTAGTCCTACGCCACCTCTGGCCGCCGGTCGCCTCTGACAACGACAGCGCAGCTCTGGCCGACTGGATTAGCCCTACACCATCTCCTGTCGCCGGCAAGAGCTTTCACCAGTGGTGCCTCGTCCTCGAATTTCCGCAGCCGTGTCCTTCTTTCCTGTCTTCTCCTTACGTTCTACTTCCGTTGCTCCTGTCCCACCGCCTCGCTCTCTCCTTCCTCTCTCTCTCTATCTCTACCTTTTAATTTTCTCCTTTTATTCCCTTCTCTACCCACATCCCTCGTGAGCTACTATTGAGGTGTCCTCCCCCCAAGAGACAGTTACGGAACTCACTTTTCTCTTTTCTTTTAAAATCACTCCCCCCCCCCCCGGAAACAAAATCCCAAGTGACGTGGCGGTGGTATCAGGACACGCTGTGGAGTGTTCGAGTCAAGCTTACTGACGACTGTACATAATCACTTCGCGAAGTGATTACATACAGTGCCACTCAAGAAGTGATTATGTACGAATCACCCACTGCGAAGGTGATCGAACGGCACAATACATGTCGTTATCACAATTTATAACTAACCGGAAATCTAATTTCAAGGCTACCTGTCGAGGGAGCGGGAATATTAAGCTAATTTCTTGTTTGTTGATAGTAGCACACAACTTCTTCACACTTACTGCGTACGATTGGCCAAATCTTCAGCTATATCGGGTGTGAGTGGCAGTTTTTTCTGTGTATCTTTGCCATACGACAGAATTATGTCGCAAAAATGGTGAGTACAAGTGTATGCCTACAAAGCACATGTGCGCGAAGCAACATTTTGTAACTTAGTTCCATCATATATGGCACTGAGACACAAAAAAGTGGCCGCTGCGCGCAATAGCCAAAGTTTTGGCCGACTGTACATTTGGATAGTCTATTTCAAGCGCTCAAGAGACGCACGTCCTGAGCCAGAATGATGTACGAACAAGCCCGGCTCGCCACTTTAATTAGGCCCTGAATACGTTCGGCTGCTTGTTCCATAGCATTGGTGACGATGATGATGATTCGTGGCTGATCCGTTTGTATTGGGCGTGCAAGATTATCTTACCCTAGCCAGAGAAACAACCCTCCCCTCCTGCCTCCCCAGAAGAAAAAAAAAGCTAAAGAGAAAATAAAATGAACGCTCCTTGAGCGTACACACCCTGTACTAGTTCGCAGTTAGTCTGCACTCCTTCAATTTTTCTTCCTCGTAAACCATTAGCGTTGCGTGACGCGCCACCACTGCACCAGCCTCGTTTTGTTGGCGCAAAATGCTGCACAGTTCGCTTCGACTCGCAGAGCTCTCACTCCGACCTCTTAGCGCGACTACCGTCTGATAACGTCACTGGCGCGTCCTCTGTTTCCAAGAGAAAACCTGGTAACGTGTTTGCTGCTCCGAACTGTTCTGGTGAGTGTCTCCACGTTGCAATATGAGTCGGAGCGCAGGGGCGCCCAGCCGAACGTGGCATAGACAAGTCCAAGATGAGATTGCGTGTATTCCATTTATTATTGCGCGTCAAAGGGGCACATCAACCTTGCGTGCTACGCCACAGGAAAGTTTGTTCGTGAAGTTAGTCTGACATGATGCGTCCACGACAAATGTTTGCATGCTTCGATCATTCACGCCTTATCCAAGTTTTGGTAGCCGGACATTCGTTCTTGCAGACTGTATTTACCGTGTTTTTGCGCAATGGTGGTGTTTTGCGCAATGCATTAACGAGTTGCGCACAGCGGATCGGTGCTGACTTCAGCGGCCCTATATTGCCTCAAGGTCGTGGTGCGTCGCTCAGCTAAAAACATAAATGATCATTTATTGCCTGATTCTTTTACTGAGGCACTATATGTGCTTATATGTGGTTTTCCTTACAATAACCAGTCCTGTAGTCCTTCTCCTGCATGTTATCATTTCACACTTACCCTGTCTGTAAACACTTCCGTGCGATTTGTATTGTTTGCAGAGCTGCATGTGTTCATTCAGTGCTCTTATTTACACGTTTATAAACATTTCCAAGGTTTTGGGGTGTATTCTGTGCCTTTCTACGTCACAAATTGTTTTCTTCACCATTTGTATTTGTATAGGAGGGTTGCATAGGGGCGTGGCCCCCGAGACGGCACACGCATCGAAGAGGTCTCTCTCCCGGCCACCGCCGGCAAGCAGTCGCAGAACATTCACTTACGGGTGTCCGTGTGAGACACAGGAATCTCGCACGGACGTCCGTGAAAAATTCCTGTGGTCATAAAGGTCAACTGTGTCGTATTTGGTTGCTACTACCACTCGAGTGAGAAGCCTGGTCATGAGAATGCGTCTGAAATCGGCTTTTTTTTCATACCTAAAGTGATTGTAATGTAAACCAATGAAAAAGGTTTGGATGGCTCAGCCACACACTACACCACGTGTGCGTTAAACATTTAATTTCCGGTAAATGTTGAGAATCTATGCAACACCGTAGAGGTTTGCTTTTCTGACTAAATCCTCGGGTTTTCGCGACGTGCTATGAAGCTTTGTTTACGCAGCAGGGGGCGAGCGCGCGCACTGCGTCCGCGATCGCTGCTTATCAGCAGCATCATTCAGGTAGACGCGGTGTGTTACCGATTTCGGTGTGTTAGTAAACACTGCAGAGACGCAGTGCGGAAATGCCACAGTGCGTTCTCTTGTACCAATACTTTGACGAGAACGCACGGCGTCGCTGACTGTTTAAGAGAATGGTCAGCGAAGCACACAAACGGCGATATCACATTAACGTGGATCAGTTACAATCGAGACCGTATGTGATCTCTGGGTTTGCAACTGCCTGACGTGCGTCGTTGGACCCTGCAGCAAAGAGCATTTTTGATTGCAACCGGCTTGGGCTCAACCGTGAACCAACTATGCCGATTGTATCACCTCATGCTCTAGCGAACGGTGAAGCCCTTTGTCACAGAAAATTCGTGAAGAGACACCACCTCGGCGACAAAAAATAATTCGTCCGAGCGCTGAGCAAGGGGAACCAGTCACGTATCCGACGACGAAGAGGCGGCCGTCTCTGTGGTCTCTAACTCGGTGCTGTTGAAGTCATCCGTTAGTCACATAGTGGCGGGTGCCCATCGATTTATAGGCTTTAGGCTTGTCCCTCGTTGCGAAGCTTGTGCCGCCAATGCCGCATCGAGCTCACGTCCTTAACTGTCCGTGAGCTCGATGCGAGAATAACACTTCACATCACACACAGCTTCATCGCTGCTGAAGTCGAACGCGTCGCTATCCGCCGCAAAGGTGAACCTTATGTTCGTAGCGAAGTTTCGTCCAACCCAGGAAGTTGCGTGCGTAAGAACTCAGTTGCATTTCACCACGTTGGTACCGTACGTTGCGGCACGCACGCAACCTCTCACCGTCGCTCGCTGCTTCAAAAAGGGCGCGCCCAGACCACTCACATGGCGGTAGGGGCAAACGCCGCTAGTGCCTCAAGCGGATGACATCAAGTGCAACCCATCCTATATGACATTAGCAGAAGAATAGCCAGCGTCAGCGAAGGCACCCACAGATATACATTAACTATATTAATCAAAAATCTACAGTCGCACTACATCACTCGATCCCTTTCACGTGCTTCTGGCAACGTTCTCAAAGCATTGTATTAGTTGGCGTCTTGCTACTAAAGGCCACCCCGCAACTTTATTAACCGTGCACATGTGTCATTTGCATAGACTCCTTAAACATCAAAAAGAACTGCAAAGGGGCCAAATGATTCGGGGACATTTGCTTCTCATTCCAGGAACAAATACCACACGTTCAATCATGTACGTCGCAGGGACAGTTACTATAACATATATCAAACACTTTAACTAGTAAGAAAACGTCGCACAACTACTGCGACTAGAGTTAAGAAACAAGTGCACGTAATTAACGCAATATTCATTTTTGTGTGTTTTTGCAGGCACAAAAGGGAAACATTCGAGAAATGCCCGTGCCTGCGTTTCCTGGTGCAACTGTTCCGCAGGATCTGCAGACTTTGAACCATTCATTATAAAGCCTTATTTTCCGTCACCAACGTCATTCTTCATTGAAACGCATATTAGGCATGTTTTCGAAGCGAATACCATGCACATAATAAAACACTGCCCATTTAAAAACGATTCTGATTCTATTGCTTTCATTATTCGTTCTGTGTTGAGTGCATAACTAGGCATCAATATTGATATTACCGCTTAGTGTATAGATGCAGTTGTACATTATATGAAGTGGTTCAAACTGTAAGAGAGCCTGTCGATTTCGTGAGGCGTTGAAACTACGGCGACCAAATCTGGGCAGTTTGAGAGGTCAAAGCAAAGCTAAACACGTGTACTACAGCAAAACATGAGGGGGAGGGGGGAAGTGTGGTGAGGATGAGGTCAAAGCTCCACTGTTTCCTCATTCTTCGAACCATTAGTGCATGGACTGCCCCAATTTTTTCGCACCACTTTTGCCGATGCCGTGGAACGCCGATGGTCAATATTCGAGTTTGGTGAAACATTGAAGGATTTCCCTGAAAGTACAAGATATTGTTAGAGCAAGGACTGTTACGGTTGACAGTAAATATGAGTAGATACACGTGAACAGCCTGACCACTTGTATAGCCAGGGAGGCGGGGTTTCGGAAATCGGGAATGGACCTCCCTCCGCCCTCATTACGAAATTTCATCCTTTAGAAAGAAATTTTCAGCTATAGAGAAGACATAAGACCAACTTAACATAGTGCTCAGGCACAGGTTACCACTCTATGCAAAGAGACCGCTCAAAGAATGGGTTCATTCAGTCCACGGAAACGAAAAGTATTATACAGCTTCGCAGGAAGCTACTGTCAATTCCACGTGTGTGTGTGTGAGGGAAATGAAGAAAACGCTAAGATAAAATTGTTGTAAGAGCCCTATAAAGTGTAATCTATAAAGTGTAATTTACTTGCAGCTTTATGTCTTCGTGAACGTTACCGTGGCTAGAGTGGAGAGTCCAGCGTGCGCGTTGTATATTAGAGGGGCCCTGAAACACTTTTTTGAGTAACCACGAAATCAATTCTCTGGGAAAGCGTATTGCCTCAAAAATCAACGCCCCAAAAATTTTGAGAATCCGTCCAGTACGAGCGGAGTTACAAAGCGTTGTCACACGCTGCAATCGCATTCTCTCTTCCTCTCGTCCCGACGAAAGCGCTGGAAGTTCAGCAGGGAAAGATGGTAGGGGCAAACAAAAAACGTCACGTGTGCCTCCAGACCTTCAGCACTTTTTCTTTTTTTGTTTCCTCGAACGCGCGGGACACAGAACACCTACCAGCTTGGAGAACGGAAACTGTACCTTTGGGCTGTTGTATCAAAATAACATGCAAATACGTAGCGTCGGCGTACTGAACTGCAATACCGCGAGGCCAGATGGCGCTGGTAGTACTATCATCATCAATAAACAAACACTTTTTTTGCTGCAGGTGAGGGGGGGGGGGCGCGGCTGGTTCACGCTGCTCGCTTCCTCTGCTTTTTTTTTTTTCGTTGCTAAATCGCGTTTCGCGTCTGTATTACCGCCAGGTGACCTAGCTGGCCTCGACTCGCAAAACAACGTCAATCAAGTAAGGTTTGCAAGGTTTATTGCGAATAACCAAGCCGGTACAATCAATGTATAAGGTCGGGTCTGAAGAAAACAAGTAACTCATACATATCGAAAGCTTTCAACCCATGTGTAAAGACTCTTGAAAGCTAACAAGCATATGCATATAACTGAACATCGAGATTGCTGAATGAACGTCGCTCTCATTGCGTATCGGCGCTCGAGTTTAATAGCGTGGCTTCAGGACAAGGGTCCAATTTTGCCCTCAGATGCGGCGCTTGCCCTGTAGTGTTGATCTGGAAGTGACATGAAGGCATGATGTGGAATCGGGAAGGAAACTTGCACATTGCCGATAGATAGCTCATGCACTGTTTTGCTAAATTTGTTAAATAAGCAATTGCGGATGCGTGCAGTCCTGAATTTTTTTCGCTCTGCAATGCTACATTGAGTACTTCCCTATTGTGCAATGTCGCGTCGTGTCGACTTGGTAGGCACTAGTTTTAATTCTCAGCCGTGAGCCCATATCATAGGAAATATGTATTTAGGTGATAAGCTTAAAATATTTCAGGCTTGCTACATTTATTGTTAGAGTTAAGTTACACAGTTACTACAGCCAGAATTTCTCGTCGCAGGTAATGACCGGTCTGCTGAGTATGCAGCGAACATGTATGCTAAAGGAATACTTATGAGGTGTGTGCTTACTGATCGAAAGGACCCAATTCTAAGAAAATAAGCTTTAGGCATACATTGTACAATTTTGTTGTTTGTACATCTTTGTTTGAGCTCTTACAGTACACTATCTGCTCAGCTCTGAGCACAATCTCTTTTTTGCATAGACATATCGATAGAACTTGAGTACTCTCTTGCAAGCAAGCACACCTGAAATTTATTGGTGGTACATGATATGAATCTGTCCGAATACTGGATCAATAAAGGTCACATTTATTACACACTTGTTACTGTGTTTACATTTAAGGTATACTAGTGCTTGAAAGCTGAAGTTTTCTCCTTGCTACTTTTAGAGGTTAGGACTTTAAATACGTACTATCTTGCAGTCTGGCTGCGAATAAGTCAAGGTCATGTATGTTTCAACTACCTGTGCGATTTCCTAGATTTTTTCATGGCCGCAGTGCACAGAATTTCACTTCGTAGTGGTAACACTATAGTTATGACAACTCAATTTAAACAGAAGCAGATGTGCTCAAAGAAATCTAGGACGTTTCTCTACTACATGAAAAAAAAAAACAGTACCACATGCATCGAACACAAGCTTGCTCTTCACGACAGCATTCACGTCTTCGAGGAAGCTGTGCTGCAAGTGCTCATCACCTTTATAATTTATTATTTTAGGAGCCCATTGAACATATGTGCAAAGCTAAAGCAATTGAGTGCAGCCTTATGAGCTTTGGCGCATCTTTTTGTAAACTTGTATCAGCTAAACACAGTTAAGACAAAACAGTCCTGGGTGTTGTTCGTAAACTGTCACAAGGCACAACTAAATGTTGGAAAGCCTGTTAGTGCCCCTCACTGCTGGGGTGTTCATTTTGCAATTAATAATTTTTGACGATTCACATGCCAACTATGAAGTGATTGTGAGTCATACAGTAGTGGGCAAATTCAGATTGATTCTGGCTTCCAGGGGTTCAGACAAATGACACTGTAGCCTCACAGGAGACAAGACTGCTTGTCTAAACATTTGCTCCGACACCTTATGTTAACAGATTTTTCATATTTTCAAGCTTCCATCTTTTAAGGGTCAGTTCAGTGCACCTGCACCAATCGGAACTGGTTCACAGCTGTGCACGACTTGTTCACAACAAGTTCACAACTTGTGCAGCACAATTTCAGCAGTGCGGCATAACAAGCCAATGACAAGGTGCCGACAAGGTGGAATCCTTATTTTTGTTCGCTTGATTTAATAAGGTGCAAACATCTTGGCAAAACAAGCCGCATTAGTAGAGGTGGTTACAGTACCTACGACTAATGCTATGTTGTTTGTCAAGCTGTGCGTGCGGCTGCACCAAACCAGCGCTGCCAGAGCAGAAGGTACAGGAAAGTCATGAACTAGGTTTGGTGCTGTACCTTTCCTGCGCTTTTTGATATGAATGGCCTAATTTAGAAGGTGCCATTTCTGCGCCACTCAAACGAATGGCGAGGTGCAGCACTTTGTAAAATGGATCATGTGGTGCAGGCGAATAAAAAAAAACCCTTAAGCGCACAAGCGTCTTCGTGTTTCACCCCCATCGAAATATGGCCACTGTGGCTGGGATCAAACAGTGTGTTGTTGAGCTCAGCAGTGCCACACAATCTAACTAATAATGTTACAGTTTCAACATTATTGGTGTGTATATTCCATGCCATGGTAGACAGCCAATGCTTGTGGCCAATCTAAAGCACTCCTCCACGACATGCGCGGTAAAACATTCACAAATACAGCATTAAACGTGTGAGGTTCGAGATGAACTGTTGTAGTGGACATTCAGAAGTTTCAACGTGCTTGCGTAGTGAACATTCGGGAGTAGTCATCCTGTCGTTGCATGGCAGTCTGGAAAAACAAGTAACATCACCAGATATCAATGCATGAAATTTGTCAAAGTAAACAAATAAACTCAGCTGACGATTAAACAGCAGTATTTTATACATATATGTACTGGTACCTCATAACACGTGTATCACTCAGGGCTGCTTCTTCACAAAGCATGTCATGTAGCAGGTTCCTTGCCCATTGTACACAGTTGCTTCCATGTCAGGTGGGCCAGGAGGCTGTGGCAGTAAAAGAAGTATTTCTCGTTTATGTGACACTTTCTTGGTTACACTATAGCAAAACCAGACCCATATTTATGTGATGTTTCTCAAACGCGACTGCAGTAAACAATAACCAGTAGGTTTTTTGCAATAATATATTGGCTAGCTACGAAGACACATGCGAGGCGACAGTGATTTAATTTATTTGCCTTCCTTCATCGCGACGGCCTGGTTGGTGTTACCTGGTGATAGAATTTCAGAATTAACTATTGAGTCAGCGACTCGTTCCCACGTGAAGCCACGCCACAAGTAACGCACGTTTTTCCGGTTACAGATTAAGACGTTAAACAGTTTTAAAATTTAATATTGCAATGCGCTGCCACCGTGTGACGCCTACGCAGTCATTGACAAAAAAAAACTACATATGTTGAAATGAACCAACTAGCCCTGCAAGCGACTGTTCTTAAAAAAAACTGAAGTGGTTTCTACTCACTGGCCGGGGCTTGCAACAGGTGTTCATCCGATGAAAGCTTCAACGGTCGCTTCGTTCCCCGGAAGTCACTTGAATTCCCTTCGTGAAAACATTTGAACGAGTCAAAATAAGCAGAACGAGAAAGAGTGTGTCAGTCGACAGAGGCTAGAAATATTTACAGCGAAACGAAACAGTCCGAGACACATTCGAACGTACCGCGAGCCGTTACCTGCCGTCGCAACCATTGGCCGCCGCAAACTTTGAAATGACGATACGGATGTCAATAGGATGCTGCCGACCTCGAGTCAGCTGGAGCAAAAACTATTACAAAAAATTATGACGCAGCACATGTTTAAGAAAGACTGCTTGCTAGAAGAACAAGTTGTTTTTTGTGTGTAGAAGGTACGCAAAGAAGTAGTATTTGATCATTTTAAACTTAAAACTTGGCCCCGAAGAAGGTACCTCTACAAGAAAGTGCAATACCGCGAGGGGCGAGAGAGGTTAGTAAATCCACTCTGGGTGTTTAAAGCAGAAACGCGCCGTGGTTGATTTTTTCGCCCCCTACAGGTGAGCACTTGAACTTGAGAGTTTCCGGGGCCGGCACGGGTTTCTCAGTGTGATCGCGCGCGCACGTGTCGACAAGTAGCGGCCTACCGCGGCGATCTCTGTAACTACCAAGCGCGCCATGTTCAAATAAGCCATTGGCTTAATAAATGGGCTTACTACGAGTAATGTTTGGGCTTGTTCCGTGATTTGCCGAGAGAACAGAAAGCAATCTTTAGCTGACTGATAATTTTCTGACCATGCTCAGAAAGTTTCGCAGGGCCCCTTTAAAGCTACAACTTACCCGCTGCTCTCCTAACCGCCAAGCAACACGCATTGAAAGTAATAGATAAGTTAAAGGTGGTCATGTTATAACACGGCCCCAAAAACTGAACCAGGCTATAAAATCGACTGGTGGGCAAGTGGATACATCATATCTTGTATACTAAGAACATACTCTCCAGCCAAGAAATAGTCCAAATATAAAGGTTAAGGACTTTGCACGGACTGGACGTTTCGGGACTGATTCAGTCTCTTCAGGGGTGACTGCTCGGCCGCCTGTTAAGCTCGCGATTTTTCTTGGCAGTGTCGCCCTTTCCAACATACTTCTTTCTACCGTTGTTGTTGTTCAACTGGTTCTGTAGACCGTGCACGTACACACTGGGTAAGGTTCCAGTTGAGCGGTTAGATTTCCAGTCCTTCTTTGTATGCGCCAGGACTGTCTTTTAGTGTGGCTACCCTCTATGTCGATGACCCGGGCATCGTCGTAATCCATGCGGCAATCCATCTTTTCGCTGCGACATTTCGTGCGGCGTTGAGGTTACGCACATCCTTTCGGTGTTGTCGTATTCTTTCGGGAAAGAGAGAGAGAGAGAAACGAGAAAAGAGGAAGGCAGGGAGGTTAACCAGATGCTAGTATCCGGTATGCTACCCTACACTGGGGTTGGGGAATAGGGGGTTGAAAGAGAAAGGGGGAGTTAAAAAATAAATAAGAGAAAAACACCGACACACACGCACACACAAAATCAGTTCACTCAGAGGCGTTCCGACAGGCCAGTAGTTCGTAAGAAGCCCAGTAGCGCTTGCACGGCTTTCTTCTGTGACGATGAGTCATGACGATGGCGCAATATCCTTTCTTCTGACAGCGGCTGGTCATCTAACCTGTTTAGTTTATTAGAAAGGTGTTGTCTCTCCATGTTGTATTTCGGGCAGTCACACAGTATATGTCGAATTGTTTCTTCATCTCCGCAGTGTGCACAGTCGGCGTTGTCGGCCATACCTATGCGGAACGCGTACGCACGGGTAAACGCGACTCCCAACCATAGTCTGCACAGAGCAGTAGCGTTGCCTCGTCGAATTTTTGTTGGAAGCTGCATGCTTAACGTTGGATCAAGGGATCGTAATCTTGCATGCGTAAAGAGAGCCTCATTCCAAAGAGCCATGGAGCGTTGGCGAGCAAGCATGCGGAGCCTCCTAGCAGCGTCCGTTCTTGATAAAGGTATTGACTGGTCGTTGTCTTCTGTATGGGCTGAACGGGCTGCTTGATCAGCTCGTTCGTTACCGATAATTCCACAGTGGCTTGGCAACCACTGAAATATAACGTGGTGCCCTTTCTCTGTTATGTGGTGTAGCATTTCTGCTGTTTCAAATACCAACTGCTCGTGTGGACCACGGCGTAAATTTGACAGAAGTGACTGCAGTGCCGCCTTGCAGTCGCAAAAAATCGTCCACCGTTGCGTGCTTTGGTCGTTAATAAAACGCAGCGCAGCGCGAAGCGCTGCAAGCTCTGCTGCCGTTGTTGTGGTTGCATGAGCTGTCCTGAATTTAATGGTTGTGGCGTGCGTTGGAATAACGACCGCCGCAGTTGAGCTGTTTGGCAGGACGGAGCCGTCGGTGTAGACGTGGGTGCAGTCTTGGTACTTCTCGTAAAGCAGAAGTAATGCGAGCTGCTTGAGGGCTGGTATTGAGAAATCACCTTTTTTCTGGATGCCTGGTATTGTCAGGTAGATGACTGGCTGTTTGAGGCATCATGGAGGAATTGAAGGTCTCGCCGCGGGCGTAAAACCAGTTGGTAGGAAGTCACCATGTGTAGTTATTGTTCGACAAAAGGAAGTATGAGGTCTATCCACTGGTAGAGAGGATAGGTGGTGATGGGGATTCCGGCCCACATGCCTTATGTGTATCCTCAAAGCTTCAATTTCAATATGGGTCTGCACGAGGTGGTCTTTGGCTATAGCTATAGTCGCCATTGTTGAGGCACCCTGAGGCAGACCTAGACATATTCGAAGCGCCTGTGCCGGAACGCTTTGTATCATGCGTCGACTTGTTTTACTGGCGTTTGATAATGCAGGCAGACTGTATCGTAAAAAGCCAAGGAAAAGCACCCTGTACAGTCGTAACATAGCATGAGGCTGCATTCCCCAAGTCTTTCCAGCGAGAAACTTGAAAAGATGGCATATGCCTGTCAATCGCTTTTTCAAATACGACACATGAGGGCTCCATGATAAGTCTCTGTCGACTATGACACCCAGAAATTTGTGAGATCGACGATATGGTATATTTTGACCGTTAATTGACACTCTGTAATTCGACATGGGTTTGCGCGTAAATGCCAGAAGAGCGCACTTTCCGGAGGAAATTTCCAGGCCTCGATTGCGTAGATACAAAGCAGTTGAAGTAGCAGCTCTCTGTATTCTCGCTCGTAACTGCAGGCGAGTTACTGTAGATGTCCATGTGCAGATGTCATCAGCGTATGTTGATAGATAAATATTGTTTGGTAGGTGCGTATGGAGAGCGATTAGTGTTATATTGAATAGCACGGGGCTCAGTACACCACCCTGAGGGACGCCACGACAACTGAAATGTGTAGACGTGTTCCCAGTCTCTGTACTCACAAAATAGGATCGCATTTGGAGATAACTGCGTATCCACTTAAACATTCGGCCACCCACTCCAATCTCTTCTAGTGCGGCAAGGACGGATTCATGTGTCACGTTATCATAGGCTCCTTTGACGTCAAGGAACAGAGAGGCGCAAAGACGCTTATGGCCTTTCTCGTGTTCAACGTACGTGACTAGGTCGATGACGTTATCGATCGATGATCGACCACGTCGAAAGCCAGCCATGGCATTTGGGTAGATCTGATGATACTCCAAGTACCACTCGAGTCGGCCGAGAATCATTCTCTCCATCACTTTACCCACGCAACTGGCTAATGCGATCGGGCGATAGGAGGAGAGTACCAATGGTGATTTGCCAGGTTTCAGTAATGGTACTAGACGACTAGTTTTCCAACTTAAGGGGACAGTGCCCTCTAGCCAACAATCATTATATAGCTGAAGTAGAGCTATTCTCGCGCGCTCACCCAGATGACACAGGGCTCTGTAGGAGATTCCGTCAGGTCCTGGTGCAGAGGTACGTTTGCATGAAGCGAGTGCTGCTTCGAGCTCCTGAATGGTGAACGGGAAGTCCATAGAGGGATCACGTGGTGGCGGACAACTGCTCGAAAGTGGTGAGCTGCTGATGGTTGTAGTTTGCCCTGATAATCCGGCACAGAACTCTTCAGCAACGTCCACATCTGGTCGATTTTGGTGAAGGGCTAAGGCCTTGAATGGTGACTTCTGAATGGGCGATGACCGCAAACCTCTAACCGTCGTCCATATGTGCGATAAAGGCTTACGAGGGTCGAGTGACTCGCAGAAAGTAACCCAGCGTTGGAATGCTAGCTTGTCTAACCAACGGGAAAGTTTTTTGTGTCACCGATGTAGGTGACGGGGCAGTCTGTGCATGGAATTTCGTAGACTAGCCAGGGGAACCTTTCTTTCGGCTGTTGGTCTTTTGGTCATGGCGAAAATGGCCCGATTGTTGAGACGGGTTTGTGAGCCACCTGATTGCCCTCTTTCCCCAGCAGCCTGAACAGTTGCTCGCTGATTCCCGGCGCGTATAGGACAGAGATGCGGTAAGGGTGCTTCAGATAGGCCTCATTGTTAGGGTCATCCTTCACAGAAGGCAGGTGGGGGGGGGCATTTTCGCGGTCACCAAGTCACTGGCGTACTCGACGCATAAAGCTTTACGGGTATCTATTGTCCAGCAGGTCAGCGATTATCGCTTCTTCTTTTTTTTTGCATTTCTTGGAGCTTCAGATAACCTCTGCGCGATTCAGAAGTGCCTTGGCCACTAATGTTTTGTGTGCTGTCAGGTGGTAAAAAGTGAACTGCAGACACCGTCCGGTGTGCGTAGGTTTTCGGTACATAGAGAAACTCAAACGTCCATCCTTATGCCCCCCCCCCCCCCTGATTTTCGCCTTTTCACTAGCACATCCAGGAAAGGAAGAACGTTATTTTTTTTCTTGTTCCAAGTTGAATGGAATTGTCGGCTCAATCAAATTTAAGTGCGCCAGAAAACTGTCGGTGTTGGGATTCTTGATCACGCAAAAGTCGTCATCCACATATCTCCAAGATATTTTTGGAGGATGGGTGAACGTTTCCAAAAGCTCGTGCCCCGACGTGCTCCATCGTCAAGTTTGCAACTGTGGCTGGAATGCCGGCTCCCATGGAGGTTCCACTAGTTTGTTGGTAGAGATCACCTCCAACAGAAAAATATGTCACGTTGAGGCAGAATTCCATCAAACGGCACAGTCGCGTTGAGGCAGAATTCCATCAAACGGCACAGTTCATCCGTGCCGATGTTCGTCCTCTCGCTGCGGTTCTCACTCCTCTCCAGGGTGGTCCGGGCAACTGAGACCGCGAGGGGTACGAGTGCACTCGTGAACAGAGAAACCACATCGAAAGACACAAGGCTCTCGAAACTGCCGATTGTCACCTCCGAGATACGCTGAACGAAATGGTTGGCGTTTCTTACATGTGTGGCTGTCTTCCCCACTAGTGGTGACAGGGTCCTGTGTAGATGATCAGATAGCCTGCGAAGTGGTGGTGTTCGGAAGTCCTCTATCTCGCGTGGCGGTATTCCAGGTTTGTGGATCTTAGGAACGCCATAGAGTCCCGGCACTGAACCATTCCTGCATATGAAGCGCAAGTAAGAAATTCTTGATTCTGGGTGGTTTTCCAAAATTTCAGCCAATAGCTCTTGTTTGGCTCCCGTTAAATCTGGGCGTGGGGTTTTTCGCGAGTTTCACGTATACAGGGTTGTTTAAAATGCTTCTTATCTTGTCTTCATGTTATTTGCGGTCGAGTATAACGATTGCATTGCCCTTGTCTGCTAGAAGAACGGTTATGTTTTAGTCTTTTCAGAGATCTTGATGTGCTGCTTTTTCAGGATTGGTGAGGTTCCCTCGAGGTCATGTTGGTATTTTTGAAAGTATTCTAATGGCTTTGAGTCTTATGTGGCCCCTTGCCACACCGTCCACGTATTGTATGCCATCTTCAACAGCTGCTACGATCTGTCAAAGAGGTGGTGGGGTTGTTTTATTGAAATTGTGCCCTTTAGAAAGAAAACGCTTGTCTCGTGCTCCGATAGTTGTCGTGTTGAGATGTTGACGATGCTTCTGGTAGTTTTGCTGCCATTCCGGGGCTCTTTACTAATCTTCAGTGCCATGAGTTTATCTTTAAAGGGACCCACAAGTGGCCATAACGGGTGACTAGATTCTGGTGGAATGGAAAAGAGCGTGAATTATGGTGACATGTGACAGCATACTCTTTGAGATCTGAGTAGGATTTATAATAATAAATCGCGTTCAAAAGTAACCAAAACTGGCATGTCGCTCCCCTAGCGCAAACGCTGTGAACCACAATTATGAAATTCTAATAACTTTGCTTTGACTATTTAAAGCGCACCTCAATAAGGGCTTAAATTTCAAATACGTACGCTATTGCTCATTTTGATTTGTTTCTATGTGGCTTAAGAGGTAAAAGAAGTATAGCATGAAAAGTGGCGCTGCTTACGTGCCACGCGGCGTTTCCAGAGCAGCTCGGCTCCCGTCGGGCATGGCGCGTTGCAAGAAGCACGCGAAATGCCGTCGACCTACTGATCCGTGGAGAATCGCTACCACTTCACGCCTGCTGCTGCTGGTGGCAATGGTGGCACTCCGGTAGATTCGTCGCTACCGCTACAGTGTACTAGAATGAAGTATTAGCACTGTCGTCCCTTGAAGCATGTCGCTTTGACGCTACTTGATAGGGGTCCAAATTCTGCAGTCGCACGCGAGTGACAATTCGTTCCTCTAACTCGCTCAAGTTGTCCAGCGATGACATATCGAAGCCGTCCAACTGCAACCACACGTGACATTACTATGAGTGAATTGTCGATCACGGGTAAACGCGGCTTTTCGTTTTCGAACCCTTGCCTTGTCTTGACTTGGCTAAAGTAAAAAAAAAGGCACATCCCACGTACGGTGGGAATCCATGATGCACGAAGCACGAATGAGAAATGTTGATATGTCACTTTAAAATCAGCACAACGTTACGAGGTGGAGGTAAACGATGCCGTACTTGACTTCCATGTCATGATTATCATGTTTGTAAGTGTGGTTTACCTTCTTCTATTCGCGTCATGTGATACCAAATTTAGTATATGTGGAGCTAGCGAAATGGCCACGAGCCCGCTATGAGCGTTGTATGTTGTCATGTTCTTACACAACACGCGTGTCAGGATTATTAGGTTTGCACCAGTCATATATTTTGTCATCCAACGACGTGACGTAACACCAAATTTGGTATATGTGGAGCTAGAAAAACGGCCGCGAGCGCATCATGAAGGGCCCAGTATACTCCAATGTAACCTTGACGCGCGCGCACGCTGGGCACAGCGACGCTACGTTAGCAAAACGCGAACACTCTATGGTCTAACGCCATGCGCGACCAGCGCAACCAGCTTCGGTCAGCGCGGCCCGACGGCAACCGGTACGAAATGCGGCATGCTGCATTTCGTGCCAATGCGTTACCCAGACAACACTGCGTATTCCTCTTTTAGTGAAGGAGGCACGCCGGACACGCTGAAACGCGCATGCGTCAAAGCAACGCAGCGCGGCGGGCGCCTGCAAAAATATGGCAGGACCGGCGCTTGGCGCCGGCATGACGTGACGAAATGAACGCCGGAGAGCACGCGCACCGCGTCACGTCGGAATGTATTAGCGCCTTGACTGTGGCATATAGTCATGTTCTCACATGACACGCATCTCATGATTACCATGTTAGCACCAGTCACATACCTTCCCCATCCATTGGCGTCACGTAATACCAAATTTGGCATATGTGAAGCTAGCGAAACGGGCGCGAGCGCATCATCAGTGCGGCATGTAGTCATGTTGTTACATGACACGCATGTCGTGATTATCATGTTTGGATGTGTCATTTACCTATGTCGTCCGTTCGTGTCACGTAATACCGAGTTTAGTACATGTGAAGCTAGCGAAACGGCTGCGAGCGCATCATGAACGTAGCATGTAGAAATGTTACATGACACGCACCTCATGTTTATTATGTTTGCACCAGTATCATGCCTTCGTCATCTGTTCAAGTCTCGTAATACCAAATTTGTTAGATGAGAAGCTAGCGAAATCGCTGTGGGCACAACATGAGTGCAGGCATGTAGTCATGTTTTTACATTGCACGCATCTCACGATTATCAAGTTTGCATCAGTCACATACCTTCGTCATCCATTCACGTCCCGTAATGCCAAATTTGTTATATATGACTCCATTAAAACGGCCGCGAGCGCATCATGAGCGTGGCATGTACTCATGTTCGTACATGACCCGCATGTCATTATTGTCATGTTAGGGTCTGTCGCTTGTATTCGCCATGCAATCATGCCATACCATACCAGTTTTGCAACTTGCCATGTGAACGAACCACCGCAATAGCTGCAGGACCATGAAATGTAAACCATATAATTCACGACATACATGTCATGATTTTCACGTTATGACTAGTCAAATATGTTTTTCTACCGGGATGTTATGCCATACCAAGTTTGGTATCAATACCATTATCGAAACGGCCAGGAGAGCTAAAAGTCGTAGGTGGCTAGATAAATTAATAGATAGATAGATAGATAGATAGATAGATAGATAGATAGATAGATAGATATAGATAGATAGATAGATAGATAGATAGATAGACAGACAGACAGACAGACAGACAGACAGACAGACAGACAGACAGACAGACAGACAGACAGACAGATAGATAGATAGATAGATAGATAGATAGATAGATAGATAGATAGATAGATAGATAGATAGATAGATAGATAGATAGATAGATAGATAGATAGATAGATAGATAGATAGATAGATAGATAGATAGAAGTTCGCTAAGAAATGCTTCGCATTTGAAAAACCGACTTGTGCACGGCCCGAAATCCTTGCATAAGAAGCTCCGGGAAAGTGCTGTAACTCTTTTAAAATAATTAAGCATGCTATGAATCAGTGGTCGTGGGACTGCAGAATTAACAAACACAATATTACGTGTTTGTACTTCGGGTTTCACTTTTCATGATTGCTGGCGTTATACTGGCATATAATCGCTATCACGATCACATCCACTGTTAGCAAAATGTCTCCTTAAGACTGCATAATCTCCACAAATGAAAAAAAAATTCTGATTCTAATTGTTCTACGGTGCTTTCGGCGTCACCATTCCGTGATTACAAGCTCTGACCGGTAAGCTTTCCGTTGCACTCAAGAACACGGGTACCATAAATATTGGTTGTGAGTCCCTTTAAGGCCTTTGGTTTGGTCTGTGGTTGCGGCGACGTTTCTTGCAAATGTGTCAAGGCAGTCGAATACGTCAGGCATCCGGTATTCTAGTGGTCTACGGAGGAAATATAAGTCCAGTTCCTTCTTTATGATGTTGTGACATTCGTGTACTCGGGCTTTCACCATTCAGCGTTCGGCTTGTGCCACGACGTTTTTTTTTTTCCTTCTGGCGTGTGGACAAGGCGCTTGAGGCGTAAGCTGCGCAGTATCACGTTCAGGTCCTGGCATGTCTTCGTGAAGGTGAGGTGGTTGTTTTTGGTTGACACGTCCCTGGATAGCTTGACATACCACTTCAATGTAATAGTTGCTTCTTGGCCGCATTGAAATCGCAACAATTTAGAGGTGGACATCTTCGACAGATACCTGTCTGGCTGAGTGAACTTTCATACTAATACCGTACACTCTCCAGTCTATTTATAGTCCAAAGATAAAAGCTAAGGACTTTGCACTGACCCGACGTTTCGGGACCAATTCAGTCTCTTCCTCGGGGGTGAATGCTCGGCCTGCTCTGAAGCTTGCGATTTTAAATGCGAAGCATTTCTTAGCGAACTTCGATGGCTTTAAGCGTATCTATCTACACTCGGTGCTGGGCACTCTTTTTGGGAAAGTACTTTCTTGTTCCATATTTCACTCTCTTTTCCAAGGTAAATCACCACTTGTAGAGGCATAGTACAGTGATTCCCCCGAACGGGTCAAAGCACTCCACCTCAACAGAGTAACATAACGCTGCCCGAAGTAGAGTAGCACGACCCCACCGAAGAGAGTAACAGTACACGTCACGAAAAAATAGCAGAACTTGAGCCGAAATTAGGCTTTTTACATGTTTCTGACGGATCTCCTCGCGTACGGATTGTAAGGTGAGCTAAATACGAACACTACGACAAAAAAAGAAAATAAAATGTGAAAGATAACACAACCGAGTGTGATTTTCACCTTTAATCTCTGGACTTACTACAATTTGCTAGCCTCCCGCATTGCCAGATGGTGAATGGCTGTTTATTTTTTTACGTCATAAGCATTTTTGGTGACATATTGACATATTTGCATTTTCTTGTATAGACGCATACATTTGAGTGTCTCCGCGCTTCTCAAAACTAGCCAGACTGTAGCTAACGTATTCACTGTGTTTGTTTTGTGCTTCGTGAGATCAGAACGTCTATCCGACACGTTTTTCAGAGTATAAAAAGGAAGATTAGCGCAACCGATTATATAAACGTCATTTGCACTGCCTCGCCAAGTGGTTATTCATTTCTGCGTACGAAAAATCGTGCTTCTGTAGTGTACACTAAAACATTTAGCTTTTCTTTCACCCTATTGAACATATTTTCGGTTATTCTTGTTCAACTTTTACAACTAAAGCCACAATACTTCATCGCAGCCGTAGCGTACGTTAGGCTTACGGCACCATCGTCCGTTGGTTATGGTCGTAACGAAAAAAACATGAATAAGGAGAATGTGATAGCCAGTCTTCAATTGAGTATCAATCGTGACCTATTGAACGTGATAGTATTCGCATATTTCACTACACAGATCAAAATCTAAAAACGTGGATATTAAGAGTTATAAGTACCTTCCACTGCGTTGAAACTCACGGGCGCGCGCTGGGAACGCTGTTCTTTTGTCAATCGTTTCTAACGCCTCAACAAACGAATGCAGTACGTTTTACTGCATATATGTGTGGTTATTAAGGTAGTGGTAATCAATCGCGGTGTGCCGATGCGTCTAAATGTAATCAAGGGCAGGAGTACAACCGCGTTTTACTCTCGCGGGCCTGAAGTGTATATGGGCATTTTACTCTCTCAAAGAGTGGAAGAGTAAAAAGCTGCTTCACTCTCTCGTTTCGTAAAGAGTGAAAATGAATTTCACTCTGATGTTTTGCGAGAGTAGAACACTTTGAAGAGTAACTTGGCTTTTTTACTCCTGTCTATCTATCTATCTATCTATCTATCTGCTTACGACTTTTAGCTCTCCTGGCCGTTTCAATAATGATATCGATACCAAACTAGTATGGCATAACACCACGGTAGAAAAACATATTTGACTAGTAATAACATGAAACTGATTTTATGTACGTCATGAATGTCATGATGTACATTTCGTGTTACTGAAGCTCTTGATGTGGTTTCGTTCACATGACATGTTGCAAAACTGAAATGGTATGACATGATTGCATGCCGAACACAAGCAACTGACCCTAACATGAAAATCATGACATGCGTGTCATGTAGCAACATGGCTAAATGACACACTTATGATGCGCTAACTGCCGT
The DNA here is from genome assembly GCA_013436015.1 of Rhipicephalus annulatus. Classification (NCBI taxonomy): domain Eukaryota; kingdom Metazoa; phylum Arthropoda; class Arachnida; order Ixodida; family Ixodidae; genus Rhipicephalus; species Rhipicephalus annulatus. The sequence goes on along the minus strand of WOVY01013164.1, from coordinate 24,713 downwards.
TTCGCTAGCTTCGCATTTAAGAAATTCGGTACTACGGGACGTGAATGGGTGACGAAGGTATGTGACTGATGCAAACTTGGTAATCATTGAGATGCGTGTCATGTAAAAACATGACTACATACCACGCTCATGATGTGCCCGCGGCAATTTCGCTAGCTTCACATCCACCAAATTTGGTATTACGGAACGTGAACGGATTACGAAGGTATGGTACTGGTGCAAACATAATAAACATGAGGTGCGTGTCATGTAACAACATGACTACATGCCACGCTAATGATGCGCTCGCGGCCGTTTCGCTAGCTTCACATGTGCCAAAATTGGTATTACGTGACGCCAGTGGATGACGATAGTATGTGATGGGTGCAAACATGATAATCATGAGATGCGTGTCATGTGAGAACATGACTACATGCCACAGTCAAGGCACTACTACATTCCGACGTGACGCGGCGCGCGTGCTCGCCGGCGTTCGTTTCGTCATGTCACGCCGGCGATGCCACGCCAGGCGCTGATCTGCCTGCCATATAGACGTCCTACTCAGGAGTTTTGCGGACACGCAGCGCCACCGTCGGCGCAGTTTTGAGTAGTGGAAAGCCCGACTCTCTTGCACAGTTTGTTGCGCTGCGAGGTGCAACTGCAGCGTACTAAACATCGATTGAGCTACATATTATGTGTATTTGCACATTGAGCACTTAGGAAAAGAGCTACGAATATCTCTGCGCTGGTCGGACGCGTCAACGAACCGCCATGAAGTGATTGCTGGTACACTCACCAGAACGACGGCTAAAACAGGAGCAGACAAAACAGCCCCACGCTCTACGAAAAAAGACCTCAATCGACGCTACTGTTTCATTGTTAATTGCCACGGACGTAAAAGACTTCAGTTTTGCCAATTTCCTTAGCTTTCGCGAAGCAGAACGGCGAGAGCTCTGGATTCGGGCCGTTGCGAACGTGTTGCGTAAGCGAATTACTTGTGTTCTCCACAGCCGGTTGCGCGAGAAGTGGGATAATGTAGGTCTTCTGTTATTTTGAGTAACCTTGTCGGATAACCATGGTAACAATGATTATGAAGCTTAATAGAGCCTCTGACCACGGTGCGTGCCATGCAACAGTAAACAGGTGACGCGAGCGATAAAGATCGTACACGCTGCGACCAACGAAGTTGTCGCCATCACGCAGATTTGCACAGGTAGGGCTTTGAAGGCCTAATTAGGCTCTGTCTTTACCTACGAAGTGCGAATGCGTACGTCCTGCAGGTAAATCGCAAAATTATTGCGACCACAATCAGGTATTTCTGGTCGCCGGTCTCTGCGATTGCCAGAGCTATCTCGGAGACCTCGGTTTTGCCTTTCGTTGTATACCGAGAAAGTGGACATGTATTTATCCCCATTCGCACTATATACAAATGGAAAACAACCTTCAACAAGACATGCGTAATAAAACAGTTCAACGCACAGGAAGCGAGAGATCGACTGGGAATGCAACTGAAGAGGTGAAAATCGGCAGGGCCATTCGTGCCGGATAAAGCGAGTTTCGTATCACTGATCGTAAGATTGCTCGTGTATGCACTTCAACGCTTTGCCACCATGACCATGTGTTTGCGCAAGTTCAGCACATTTAAGTGGTACAGAACACATATCGGAGTGCTCGCCTCGAACTCGATGTCATGTGAAGCTCACTTGCAGCACACCGAAATAAAAAACATCTTTTGCATTGTAACCGCAGTTCGTTTTGACGAGGTTCTTTCTTTTCTGAAGCGAGCTTGGATTGAAGGAAGAGGCTTTCCAGGTCCTTGATATTCAGAAAACCGCGCCTCAACCGCAACAAAGAGGAGGGCCTACGCACGTCCGTGTGCGTACGGCTCTCTTTTTGCACTGCTCATTTATGGCCGGCGCGGCGATAGGGGCGCTGGTGGCGGCGTCTTTTGCGGCGCTGCCTGGGCTGAGTCTATACTCGCAGACGCGCGCCGCGCTGCGTTCCTTTGACACATGCGCGTTTGAGCGCGCCCGGCGTCTCTCCATCCCGAAAAAAAATGGCAGCAAATCCACGGAGTGAATGATAGAGAGTGGGGCGAAGCATCTGTCCGTCCATTCGTTCTTGCTTCCGTCCGTCCATGGGTCCATCTGTGTGACCATCTGTGTGTCCATTCGCCCGCCCGTGCGTGCGTATGTTCGTGCGTCCGCAAGTCCATATCTGTGCGTACGTCCATGCATTCGTCCATGCATCTAACCCTGCGTCCGTCCATGCGCGTCCGTCCGTCGGTGCAGCCATCCGTGAGTCCATCCATTCATCGTCTGTGCGTCCGTTCGTCCATCTATTCAACACTCCAAGTACCATCATCTCGCATCTTTTCATCATATATTCCGCATATGCACCGCCATCCAGCGGACATTCCAAGGACTAAACCAGAGGTGGCACACGCACACTTTCTTACGGCTTGCGCTTCGGGTCTACTTCCCACTTTTAACCACCTCGAGTTCATGGTATGTACTAGTTCACTGTATTCATGGCACTGCGGCTCAACGCTCGCAAAACTTTTATAAAAGAAAGGGGGTTATGCCCAGCGAGTATAACGTAGCAACCCTTTCTTGTCAGGTAGTGCTTAATGTACATGCCAATGGCTGCTAAGGGGGAATGAGAAACAGGAGAATTCGGCTTTTAGCTAACGCGCACGCTGCGAATTTTTTATTGTTCAACAACGCACAGAAGAAATCTCTCACCGGCCCCACCTTGGAGGTCAAAATATAAGACTGGTTACACACTACGACTACTACTACGACTACGAGGGTCGAACAATTTCCGCTATAAGGAACTTCGCCCCTAAAACAGGCCGACGCAGTGCTGTCTCGGTAGAGCTGGCTAACGTGCTCGCCGCGAAATGCAGCATCTTGCATATCGTGCCGGTTACCGCCGGGCCGCGCCGACAGACGCTGGTCGCGTCGGTCGCGACTGGCGTCAGACAGGAGTGCTCGCGTTTTGCTTCCAACGTGCGAACGTGTCAACATTACGTTGGAGTATATTGGGCCTTTCATGATGCGCTCGCGGCTGTTTCGCAAGCTCCACATATAACAAATGTGGTGTTACGTGGCGTCAATTGATGAGGAAGGTATATGATAGTGCAAGCATCATATTATTAATACGCGTGTCATGTAAGGACATGACAACATACCACGCTTATGATGCGCTCGCGATCGTTTCACTATTTCCAGATATACCAAATTTGGTATTAAGTGACATGAATGAACGAAGAATGTAAATGAGAGGTAGAACCCTCGTAATCACGATATGCGTGTCATGTAAAACATGGCTGCATGCTATGCTCATAGCGCACTCGCTGCCATTTCGCTAGCTCCATATATACCAAAGTTGGTATCAAATGACGTGAATAGATGATGAAGGTAAATGACACGTCCAAATATGATAATAGTGACATGGAAGTCATGTACGGCATCATTTGCGTCCGCCTTGTAATGTTGTGCTGATTTTAAATTGACATATCAACCGTCCTCATTCGTGCTTCGCATATCATTGATTCCCACTGTACGTGGGATCCGCCAATTTTTTCTTGGATGTGTTGCCATCTCCATCAACCCAGTGCATAGAGTTTACTAAATTACTGGATGGGACTCTGGCGCTGCGATCATTCAGCGGTAATGGGAATGATGGGTAGTAGACGGACTTGCCGAGTCTTTGTACCTGTGGGCGGCGAATCGCACTTGCGCTTTCCTTTATTGCTGTGTTTCTCTTTTGTTTCGAAGGAACGAATGAACTCTTTTGATCTTCGTGGCCCGATTTGAAATGGTAAGCTTAAAATATTAAGGTGGTGAAGCACAACCACTGAACATTTCCTGATTTCGTTTAGCGAGAAAAGAGCTCCGAGCCACACGAACACGAGCGAAGTCAGAAGTATGAAGATTAAAAGAATTCGTGTACTACCAATACTCTCAGAGCTGGCTGAGGTGCCGTGCGTTGCAGCTTTTACAGACACCAGCGCAAGAGTTCTCTCTAGTGTATATTTGGAAAACTCTATGCCATAGCCTTTTACGGCTCGTTTGTTTTTATTGCGATAGCAATTATATGAACAGTCTCGACTGTTTTTTTTGCTGTCACCGCCACAGTTATTCACCTTTGTGTATATACAAAAACTCAAGAAAAAAAATGGATATCTATGGGCTGAATGATAGAGAGCGGGGCGAAGCTGGTCCGCACGCCGCTGCCGCGCCGCTTCGGCCTCCTGTTGTCATACTGCAGGGTCCCTTACGGCGCCGCCACGCAGCGCCTCGCGCGCCCATACGCAGGGGTCCCTTCTCCGAGCGCGAGCCGCCGCCGCCCTGCGCGCATGCCACTCAGCAGCCTTGTCTATCCTTGCCAAGACGGTAATTCCATTGTACTATAAGCACCCCCGCGCATACAGCGCTGCCGAAGAACACGTGATCGTAGTCGCTCGAGCACTCCAAGATGTTGCTATCGCATTCATTGCTTCACCCTTGAGGCAAAACTGATTTTAGGGGCGAAGCTCATTATGGCGTGGCTTGTGCGCCCCTCCTCGTAGTACGTAAACACCACAACACATACCCGAAATAGGTATAACATTTGACCTCCAAGGTGGTGCCGGTGAGAGATTTCTTCTGTGCGTTGTTTAAGAATAAAAAATAGCGCTCAATGTACATGGCAATGGCTGCTAATGGGGAATGAGAGACAGGAGCATTCGGCTTTTAGTCAACGCGCACGCTGCGATCCCCAATAGCAGCCATTGGCATGTACATTGAGAACTATCGGACAAGAAAGGGTTGCTACATTATACTCGCTGGGTGTAACCTCCTTAGCTTTAAAAAGATTTAGCGAGCGTTGAGCCGCAGGGTCATGAATACAATGAACTAGTATATACCATGAATGAATTCGAGGTGCTTAAAGGGGGGAAGCAGATACGAAGCGCAAGCCGTAAGAAATTAAAAGCTGAATCCTCCTGTCTCTCATTTCATATTAGCAGCCGCTAGCATGTACATTGAGTACTATCTGACAGGAAAAGGTTGCTACGTTATACTCGCTGGGCGTAACCTCCTTGGTTTTAGAAAGGTTTAGCGAGCATTGGGCCGCAGTGCCATGAATACAGTGAACTAGTATATACCATGAACTCAAGGTGGTTGAAGGTGGGAAGTAGAGCCGAAGCGCAAGCCGTAAGAAAGTGTGCGTGTGCCACCTCTCGTTTAGTCCTTGGAATGTCCACTGAATGGCGGTGCTTCTATATTGGGAATATATGATAAAAAGATGCGAGATGGTGACTTTGGAATGTTGAATAGGTGGACGAACGGACACACAGACAGATGCATGGATGGACGCATGAACGGACGCAGGGGCGGATGCATGAACGAACGCAGGGACGGGCGCACGAACAGACGCACGGACGGTCACACAGACAGACGCGTGGACGGACGAATGCTTCGCCCCACTCTCCATCATTCACTCCATGGATATCCTGCCATTTTTTTAGCGTGTACGCCCGCACGAGCAACTGCCATTCGTCAAAAACGCCACAGCATCTTGGCAGGTATTCAAGCAACGCATCGAGCTGTACCTGATATCAATGCAGTCGGTAAAACCTCGCAGTAAGGAGCAGAAAGCTTCAATATTTTCGCTCGTGCGGGCCAAAAAGTAGTTGATATGTTCAACATACTGAACCTGACACCGAAGAAAGGTAAGACGCTTCACTTAAAACGTTTGAAGTCTACTGTTCGCGCCAGTACAACGAGACTTACGAACGCTGTGTGTTTTGATCGAGTCGTCAGGCACATGCATGGAGAGCCACTCAAACAGTTCTTTCGGGACTTCCAGCTAAAGGCGAGAGCGTGTGACTTCAGTAATTTACGAGACACCTTGATGAGGGACCGAATTGTGTGTACAAAATTTCTAACGCTTCTCCTGCGTGAAAAAATCACAGCATATCCAAGGAGTGAATGATGATCAGTGGGTCAAAGTGTGCGTGCATCTATCTGTCCGTGCATGCGTCCATGCGTCCGATCGCGTTCGAGAATGTAGACGGCGCACGGGTAACACCGTCGAGACGCGAACCAAGAAAGCTGAGTGTAAGCGTCTTAAATCCGCCCACCGCTCTGCTTCGTCCATGCCATGTCCCACCTACGGTCCGGCATGTACGGCGACTATCCCGGAGACTGAGAGGCGCTCGTTCTCCGTGCACTCAGGCCTCTTCTGTTGCAGCAGAGCAGCAGCACACCCACTCGCTCCTGCACGTGGAAGAGGCGGCGTTGAACCGCTACTTATGGATATCTTCAATCGCCCTTGTCGACGTCTGGAATCACCCCAACATCCAATACAACTAGCCCCCGACTACAGTACACGGAATATTTTTGGTGAGCGAGCTTTCCTGACCCAGGTGATAGAGACGCTAACCGCAACGACGAACTCGCACTGCTCGCGCCAACCGACGCTGGCGTGGCGGCTGCCACAACAGTTGCTCCTCGCCGCGACGCCGGTGCCACCCATGGATGGAAAAACTTTATTTCGTCAGAAAGCAACTGAGGATGATTCCGTGTTAGATGGCCATCAACCCAAGGTTGGCGGCGACCTGTGTGGCCCACTCCACGACCCTTAACTGGACGACTGGGTCTGAGCTGGTCAACACGGCCTCCCAGTGCTCAAGAGAGGGATCACGCATAATATCCACCGGCGGCGGCACTATGCTACATTCCCAAAGTATGTGATAATATGTTGCCACAGCCTGACACCATTTGCATTGCGGCTTAATCTCCTCCGGGTACATTTTGTTCAACACGTAAGGGTTGGGAAAAGATCGCGTCTGCAGTTTTCTCCAGACGCATTCCTGCGCCTTAGTCAACCGCTTGTGCGGGGGCGGATAAAACCTCCGCTCTAGTTTATAATGATTCGTTATGTCATGAAAGGACACCAGCCCATCTCTCGCGGACCTCCCCGGAACTGGCGGCTCACCTACCCGGCTGACGAAACCTCGAGCATTCAGGTGAGCCGCCTCGTTCCCAGGGTTCCCAGAGTGTGCTGGTACCCAGACAATTTCTATTTCTCTCATTTCTCGTCCCGTGGCCCCATGCAGAAATCGTGCGGCGGTCGCCGATATTCTGCCCCTCGCCAGATTTCGGATGGCTGTCTTTGAATCACTGAAAATCAAATCTGACTGCGAATTAGTTATAGCTAGCGCTATTGCCGCTTCCTCTGCAGTTTCCGAGGAGCGGGTTTTGACCGATCCAGAAGCGATCAAGCGCCCCCGCCTGTCCACCACCACAATCACAAAAGCGTCTTTGTCCTTATATTCCGCAACATCTGTATAGACTGCCGCTTTGTACTCGCCGTATTCAACGTGTAAAGCTCTGGCTCTTGCCTGCCTGCGCTGCGTATGGTGAATCGGATGCATATTTTTGGGCAAAGGTTTTATGTACAGGGCCTTATGTAACTCTCGCCGCACCTGAATTTTAGTGTCCCCAGTGGGAGCCTCTGCTCCAATGCCAATCCTTTCCAATATAATCCTGCCCGCTTTGGTTGTCGAAAGCCTAGCGTGCTGCATCACCAGATGCGCCTCCCATAATTCATCCAGGGTGTTGTGTACCCCTAGTTTTAACAGCCTTTCTGTAGGCGCGTTGTTAGGCAACCCAAGCGCTGCCTTGTAAGCTTGCCGGATCATAGCCTCGACCTTACCTTTTTCTGCGGCATCCAACTTCATATAAGGTGTCGCGTAAGTAATCCTGCTGAGCACAAACGCCTGTACCAGCTTACAGAGTTCTTTTTCTTTAACCCCGCTCTTACGGTTAGCGATTCTTCTGATTAACCTGACAGTAGCATTAACCGTGGTCTTAAGTTTTTCAAGGGCCACCCTATTCTTCCTGTTAGTTTGCAGATATAGGCCAAGAATTCTAATCGTTTGAGCTTCAGCTACCGGCCTACCCCCTACCTTTACCTCTAACGGCGGTGGCGGAATATAGTGTTTTGCATGTAGCCCTCTGGGTTTGTCCCGAACCACAAAGAGCTCGGACTTTGGCTGAGAGCATGAAAGTCCCGCTTCCCCTGCCAACTCTTCGACAATATTAACTGCCTGTTGCAGTGTTTCTTCCAGATGCGCGTCACTACCCCTGGTTACCCATAGAGTAATATCATCTGCATAAAATGTGTGTTTGAGTCCCGGTATCTCCTCCAACCTCGGCGGTATTTTAATTAAGGCGATGTTAAACAGGAACGGTGACAAAACTGAACCCTGCGGCGTCCCTTTGCCTCCCAATGCGAATGAGTCCGATTTGATATCTCCTATTGAAATTTCTGCGGTTCGGCCCTCCAAGAATGATCTGATGTAGCGAAATGTCCTGACCCCTGGGCCAATTTCCGATAGGTTATTCAATATTGCCTCATGCGAAACATTGTCGAAAGCTTTATTCAGGTCAAGCGCCAATACAGCTTTGGTGCCCGTGCCGTGCCCGGGATTGACTACATCATGTTTTAACTGTATCATGACATCCTGTGTGGACAAATTGGCCCTGAAACCTATCATAGTTGGGGGAAAGATGGCCTTGTCCTCTGCATAATTCTGAAGCCTGTTGAGAACCACGTGCTCCATCAATTTGCCCACGCATGATGTCAGCGATATGGGGCGCAGGTTTTCCAAGCAGAGTTTCTTGCCTGGCTCCGGAATAAATATAATCCTAGCATGCTTCCATTGTGCTGGGATCTCCCCGGCCACCCAATACTCATTTATCAAGTCAGTGATCGCCCCGACCGATTTGAAATCTAGGTTTCTCAGCATTTTATTAGTAACTCCATCCGGACCTGCGGCAGACGTAGTACGCAGCTGCCCCATGGCAAACTCCACCTCCGCAATTGTGAACTCTTCATCTAGGTCTGAGTTTTCCACCCCCGAGTAGTGTGGTAAGAAACCGTCTACTCCATCAGTTATGTACCGATTCCGGAGTTCCTGTATAAACTCTCCAATTGTGCCTTCATATTGATGCATTAACCGAGTCATTTGCCCCCGTTGCGCCGATTTTGTTGCTGCCGGATCCAAAAGATGCCTTAACAGCTGCCATGTCTTTTTGCATCCAAACTGTCCATTCATGCGATCACAAATCTGGCCCCACTGCTTGGCTTGCAACTCAATTGTATAATTTTCGATTTTGCGTTCTAACTTGGCAGTCCTTCTGCGAAGGACGCCATTATGTTTTTGCTTCTTCCACCTTCTCAAGAGACTCGCGTGCGCTTCCCACATGTGTAATAGTCTCGAGTCAGCGGTAAACTCCTCCTGCTCGACTGGCACTTCTACCGTGGTATTACTTACATCCTCCTTGAGCGCCTGTACCCATAAATCTAGGTCATTAATTTTCCCGTTTACCGTGTCTGCTCTGTTTTTCCTAAATCTGTCCCAATCTGTAATTCTATGCCCCCTCACTTTGTCTTTATGCTTCGCAGCGCTAAACGTCGTGGAAAGGATATAGTGATCACTTCCTAGCGCTTGTCCCGTGTTAATCCACTTTGCCTTACTGATGCCTCTAAAAAACGTAAGGTCTGGGGAGGTATCCATGCTTACGCTGTTGCCTATCCTCGTATGATCTTGCGGATTGTTTAACAGCGTCCAGCGCAGATCCCGGGCAACTTGCCAAAGCCGATTGCCCTTTGGGCTGGCTCGAATATAACCCCACTCCGGGTGAGGCGCATTGAAATCTCCTACCACTATAAGCGGAGCGCGAGCTGCTAACCGTTGAGTTTGAATCAGGAGTTGTGGCAAGCCCAATCCTTTATCTTTTGGAGAACTATACACATTAAGTAAAAACAGACTCTTCTCATACTTTCGTTTAGGCAAAATCTCAAGCAAGACATAGTCTTCCCTGCTGCTATCTACGGAATGCTGAATGGCAGTGATGTTGCGATGGACTAGCACGGCTGTGAAGACGCGTGATACGCCCCTTGAATCAGTTCCTGGCGCTGTAAATGCCTTAAATCCAGGTAATTTTACGGAACCACTAGCCTCCTGTAAGGCTATTATGTCTGGTTTACTGTCCAGATTTTGTACGTGCAACTGCAGGTTACCCCGCTTTTGACGAAAGCCCCTGCAGTTCCACTGCCAAACCTCAATTTGCTGGCGAGGCGCCATGATGAGGCACCAGGTTGACTAATGGCACTTGGCCACCCACGGGAGGCAGTCTTGCCTCCAATAGAGTATGAAGCTGCTGAAACATGCCCATGACCTGGGTTTGGGAATCCTTAAATTCAGTGGAGAGCATGCCGAGACGCTCCTCTATTGTGTCTAATCTGGATTCGATCTTTTCGACTCGAGCCTCCAACCTATCCTGTCTTTTTCCTTGTTTGCCTACTTTATCCGCAAGTGTTGTTACATCCGACTTAAGACTAATGACCTTAAAAACAAGCTGTGGCATGTCTACTGGTGACGTTTCGGCTAATCGTTTTGCGTTAGCTACCTCATCCCCCGGCAGTGGTCTCTTCACTGTCCCCCGATTCTCCACTTCCATAGCTGCACTCTCCTGTACGCGAGCAGACGCCTCTTGCGTCGCTTTCTGTAGGCCTTGCACTGCTGGTGCCTGTGTCCCCTGCCGTTGGTCGTTTCTAAGTGCGCGTTCCATCTCTGCAATTCTGTTTTCCATTCTTTTAATCAAGTCTCCCTGTCGCTGAACCAGCGCTGCTAACTCCCTCTCTCGAGCGGTTTCGTTCTGGGAGGCCGTGCCTGACAAGCTCACCTTTTTGTTGGTGTCGCGTGCGCAGCTGTTGGTACTGGATGCTCGTTTACCATCTTGGCCGCCCCCGCGCCCTGGCAATGGCGGGAAGGAACTCGACCGGTCCCTGCTTTTGCTTCTGCCTTCTTTACCCCTCGGTGACCGCTCCGTGGCCCTCGAGGAACGCTTATCGTTGCCAGCTTCGCTCTCTCTTTCGATGCTCTGCTGCCGGCCTGTCGGTGGCTTGCGAGCCAGGCGAAACTTGCAGTTCCGGCTCCCTGTGTGATGCGCACCATGGCACACGATGCAGACCGGCGTGCACGTAGGTGGCTCTCCTTCTGGCGGGGCAGGATGGTCTTTCCCGCAACGGTGACATAGGTTGCTCTTCGGACGATAGCAAACGTCCGCTCGATGTCCAACTCGTCTGCAGTTGTAGCAGGTGTCGACTAAATTTCTGTACGGGATCACAGCGTACAGACAGTTCCAGTAAGTAATCTGCCGGGGTATGCGTTTTCCCCCGAACGTAATCTGAATCGCCTTTGACTTTCCCAGAGGTCTCGCGTCCAGAATGTCTATGCCTTCATTCTTCTTCAGGAATCCCGCCCGAACTTCTTCCACTGGGCATCCATCATAAGCATTATAAATCACTCCCCGCACGGAGTTCTCCAACGGCGCCACGAACGCCGAAACCGGCAGGTCACGATCACCCAGCTTGAGCGTCTTCACAGTCGCATATGCCCCACTGCGATTTATGCACGGTGTGCTCACCGTCAACGTGTTGTTTGTGCCATTAACCCGCACAATGTCTTCTTCCGCGGCAATCGCACTCGTTAGACGCGCTGCTGCTCTCAGTGCACATCCGAGTTCTCTCGCTGTCACAACACCCAAGTCCCAGTTCTGGGGCCTGTACACAATCTTGAAATCCGTAGCTGGCAACTTGAGAAACGGTCCGCGTTTCTTCCATACCGGCGCTTTCCCCCGCTTGACTTGCTGCGCTCCGTGCGTCTTGCGCCCGTCGCTGCCGGCCTGCGTCTCGCAAGGCTTACTCTTGGCGTTGTCGCCATGCCGAGTCTTCTTAAATCGGTCCTGTGCCTTTAGCACTGGAGCCCACTCTCCCGCTTCAAAATCTTCGGGTGTTATAGTCTCCCCTTCGACGTAGTACTCCATCTTCAGCCCAACAAGACCCACGGTCACCGGGCGCAAGTCAGACGCCGGGCGACGCGGCCCAGGCCAGGCTTGGCCTAGGAGATAGGCCTAGCCTTGCCACCGCGGGGTTGATAGGAAAATATCGGAAACTCCAAAAACGGGGACAAACTTGCCTATACGAGTGGTGTCCGTAGGTACAGGGCAACCTCCTGCAGACGAGCCCACTGACCGCAAGTCCAGAAAAAAGCGCGTCCGCCGATAGTCGGTCACCGGGCCGGAGCTCATGCGAAACACGTCCGCACAGCGTCTCACCACGCAACCATCTCCCGGTGCCACCCAACTCCATCTGACTCGCCCACGTTGAGCCCTACCTTCAGAAATCGCAGCAGTGTTAACCATGGAAGTGGTCGAAGTCGCAGGAACTGAGATCGCCCCTGAAGACGCCACCCTCGAAGCCGGATAGATCTCTAGCCACCGAAACAAGCAACGCAAGCATGCATCGAACGCTCCGGCATTGCCAACTGGCCAGGGAAGCGCGTCCGATACCCCAATGCTGAACGGATCTGCCCAGCGTCTCCCTCACAAACCCAGGACACCGCGTCTGCCAAATGATCACGTAAATGTTGTGATTCGCCAGAGGGACGGCTTCATTCTCTCCAAAGGGGGGGAAGCACAACTGCGCAATGCTATTCTATGCGAAGTGGATGTGCACGCAACGCTGCTCAAAGAGGACATTTACCACACTTGCGTTGAAGCTATTCTCATCATCGTAAGAACACCTCATCTATGCAGCGCAGAAATCTACAGTCGGATCTCCAAACTACAGGTGGAAACTGAAACCTATGACGTTCTAGCCTACGTTACTTCCCCTGAGAACACAGCAAAGGGAGTGATCCACAATATTCCCCCCTACGACTCTCCTGAAGACATCTCAGCAATTCTTGTTAATGACCACAACCCCACGATACTACAAGCTCGCCGAATGGGTAAGACAAAACAGTACTCATTGCATTCGATGGCGACCAAGTCCCTTTTTATGTCTACTATCGAGGAGCCGAATATAAATGTTACCTACATAAGAAGCGCACCGAAGTCTGCGAGAAATGCGGGGCAGCCGGCCTCCGCTCGGATGTCTGCCCCAAACCAAATGCCATAATCTGCACGCTGTGTGGCACAGCCCACCCTGCTACTGCTCATCCATGCACCCTTAAGTGTCTTCTGTGCGGCCAAGCCCACCAGACAGGTGACAAAACTTGTCCTCAACGCTACCAGACTCCTCGCCTTCTCGTTTATCGTCGCCAAGAAAAAGCTAAGCTCTAACAACAACAGTACCTCTCAACCATGATTTCCACGCAAGATGCTCATCCGGAACGCCAAGAGGTGAAGCCTAGCAACCCCCGCTCCCGCAGTTCCAGTCCAACCTCCAAGCGTCGTGGCTCACGCAGCCGATCAAAGCAGCGACGCAAGCATCAGCCCCAGGAGCTCCTATTTTGATCTGCGGCACCCGAGGCTTCGGATGGTCCCCCCTTCAGCAGCGGCAACCCAGTCTCACCCTCGCCATCCCTACGGTAAGCTGGGCTAGCATTGCCTCATTCTGCTCCTATACATAATACAGCGCCTACAAGTACACACACGACCACACCTAATAAGGAAACCATGTTAAGTAGTATTACACTGGAGCTGCGTTCACTCCGTACGTTAGTACAAGAACTTCGCGTTGAAAACGTTGCTCTTCGGAAACAACTTGCCCAGCAACCTCCGTCCTCTTCTTTGCTTCACTCTGCTGAGGTGGCCGTACCTCACAAAGAGCGTCTTGTGTGAGGAAGCGTGTCTCCCTGACAAATCTGAACATAGACTTATCACTCTCTTGCGTCACTAGGGAGTTTTCGAATAACGTGCCGCAAGCATTTTCCATCGCTGCCACTGCCCATGCGTAGTAGCGCGAACCACTAGTGGTACGCCAGCAACAAATCAGAAATATCGTGCTGCCCGCAAAGCCCCCTTGCGGTGAGCGAGCATGCGCCAGCGTTTGCGGGGCCACACGGTAACGCGACAGCGTTTGAGAGCTTGTGTCACGGAAATTCCACCGTCGGCGTCGGCACCATTGGTTGTGAGCGAAAAATAGCTCGTGAGCGAAAAATTGAGAAAAAAAGCAAATAAATTAAAGAATACAAATTTTGGTCCCACAAAGGATCGATCCCGAGCCGTTGGCGTGGCAAGCCGGTGTGCTAACACAAAGCCACGATGTTACGTGCAGCTGCTTCGGGGAAAAAACACTCCATAAATGCCATGTAGAGGAAGGAGTCTTTCTAACGTGTTTTGTTCGACAGTTGTCTCGACGAACACGAGCCCATCCGGCTATTTGTAGGCCTATTCAGGAGGCCATCAAACTACGTCGAAAAAGGCCAGGATAGTGCAGCAATCGCCGCTAAAAACACGCACGAACATTCACGACAGCTCTAAAAATGGCCAACTATGTCCATCTACCGAAAAACATATTATGTCTTTCCGGAGGGGTTGATCGAGAAAGCAGCTAGATAATTCTCTGCCATCTGTGAGGCATTGTGAAGCTTTTTTATCGTCTCCGAGATAACAACCGTGCGGTATGTATCTTGGAGGCCATGCGGCTCTTGTTTTAAATTAAAAATTGCCCCGTATCTGCGTGTTTCACTGCAAATGTCGTCGAAAGACGATAGTCTTGCGTCCGGAGAAAGTGAACGAAACGTTTATTTAATGTTCTGCGCGAGAAAATTGGTGAATTGTATTCTGGAGGCGCTGCATTCGAGAGCCTCAATCCGTGCTGTGAAGGTGAATGAGTGCATCAAGACACGTTTGACACGAGCGCTATCTGGCAATTATCTCCAAAAACGACGGAAGGCGCGCGCGCCTGTCTCTGACGTGAACGCAAAGCGACGGGCAGGTACCAACACCATGTCTTCAAAGCGTTGGAAACACTTGCCTTTTTGAGCATCGCGTTGCATTGCCAGTGCAGTGTGATAAACACTACGGTCCTTAGATTTACTTATGTATGCCTTCTCTAGTATGAAGACACACAAACAAAATATTGACGTGTTCTTATGGCCTCAAATATGCGCAATAATTGCTTTTTGATTGACAAACACACAACTGTGAACGCTGAAACTAGAGGAATATTGATGTGCGCTGCGGATGGGATTGCCCGCTTGGGGTATCGTTACGGCAGAGAAACAGACAAATGTACAGGCAGACAGAGACAGACACACAGACAAAAATTTTTGCATTGAAGTACGTCAAGAGAGACTATATCGTCTTTAAAACATGTATGTACCATTCCCGCGTGCGTGCGCGTTTGTGCGTGTGTGTGTGTGTGTGCATGTGCGTGCTTGTGTGCGTGCGTGTCTGTGTGTGTGTGTACGTCTGTCTGTCTGTCTGTCTGTGTGTGGTGTGTGTGTGTGTGTGTGTGTGTGTGTGTGCGTGCGTGCGTGCGTGTGTGCGTGCGTGCGTGTGTGTGTGTGTGTGTGTGTGTGTGTGTGTGTGTGTGTGTGTGTGTGTGTGACAAAACCTAATAATAAGTAAGCACTTAGTAATTGAAGGGCGCAATAGGAATTGGACTTCGTTATCGCGTTCAGCTCTCAAAGGCGAAGCTTAAGGGTCCCCCAGTTTTTTAAAAAGCTCTTACGGCACCCGTACGCAAACGCTACGCAAATTGAACGCCCACTAACTTAGCATACGCTGTTCGAAAACTCCCTATTATGGGGGTGGAGAAATAGCCGCCTGTAGTTTGATAGCCGATTGGTAAAAAAGAAGGTGCGGCCTGATGCGTGCCGCCACAGCGGCGTCCCGGGCCTAGTCCACCTCGCGCCCGCTATGGCACCAAAACAGATCCCATGAGAAACGCCCTCACGTGCATCGGCACGCGTGACAGTTGCTCCAATCTGGCCACAAACAACGAATATTGTAGTTGCACATTAGAGGTTCACTTCCTGATTGTTATGAGAAGTGCCATATTGCAGTCCATGTGTGAATGGTTTATCCTAGGAGGGCCAATATTTTGTAGAGTACGGCTTAATACTCTCCTTCAATGTCGCCCGTTTAACTCACCTAAAATTAAAAGGGTCACTAATGCCGTTCATGGGGACACAGTCGCCGGGCAGATTCCAGGAGCAGACGTATCGGCCCACCCAACGTCACTGCGAAAGCACGCTTAACTTAAATGTAGGCCCTCTTAGTGCATAGGCAACCCCAATTATGGTTGAATTACCGAGTTAAATCCTATAGTTTACAACAAGAACCATATGTATTCTCAGTAACGGCAGTACATGCAGCGCACAAACTTGCACACTCAGCAAGTACCAATTACAACTCGAAAATCAGTCATAGCATACTTGAAACAACGGGAACAAACTTTCCGTGCTACAAATTCAATTGCAAGAATTATAAACGGCCCAAGAACACTTTCGATTCTTCAAGGTCGACTGACAACACTACACGACTCACTCAAGAGAGAGAGAGAGAAACAACATTTTTCGCGCATCCGGCGTGCGGGAAGTCACCGGCCGCGCAGGGCGCGGGTATTCCCTATCTAAAGACTATGGCTAATAGTCCTATAGTCCCAGGCTCTAGATCTTGAGGACGTTGTGCTCTGGCTAGGCGTTGGATACTCGGGCTCCTCCGCTCCCGTTGTCCGGGGCGTCGGTTGCCTTTCTCGTCTGCTTTGCCAGGGCCTCCTCAAGCCGCTGGATGGCCCTTCGTTGTGTGTTTAAGTCTTGGGAGCGTATCCATGCTCCCACCTCTTCGGGATACGTGGCGTCCTGGCACTGCCCATTCCCATTGTTCACACCACTGTTACACCCGCCCCACATGATGTGGCAGAGGGTGGCTAGTTCACGTTCGCACGTGCTACCCTTAGCGTCCACAAACATGTCGGGGCATACGTGCCGGGCCAATGCTGGCGTTAGCACGCATTCCGTTTGCAGTTGTCGGAGCTTCACTGCTTCCGCACGTGACAATTCACGATGCGGGGGCGGAAAGGCTCTCCTGGCCTCTCTGTAGGCCGCCAGGATCAATCCGTAGTCGGTGAGGGGATCGAGGTCTTCTCGTTCTTCACCGCTGGTTTCAGGGAGACGGGCTGCCGCGGTCCGGCACGTGATGAGATCACGGGCCACACCATCCGCCTCCTCGTTGCGGTTCTCAATGTCGCGAGCCAGTTGTCACATGTGGGCTGAGAACCATTTGAGGGCGATGGTTGGCCCTGTAGCGGCGCCGCGAGCAGCCCGCGAAGCCGCGATGGACGTCACTAGCCGCTCCGTGCCCCTCAGACCATGCCTCGGGCAAAATTCCTGCTTGCCTCACTCGAACCGCTGGAACATAAATACTTGGCCATGTTCATCACCGTCCTACCCTCCTCCCTCACCGCTGGTTCAAATCCTTCCCGGTTTCGCGAACGTTGCAAGTGATTGATTGTACGGTGTGTAGCCACGGCGACAGCTTGGCGAGAGGTTTCGTCTCACCTGTTCGTCTGCGAAAACAGTTGCCCTCAAAAGAGGCTCTGCTTCGAAGTCCCAATTTCTCTCAATCTTCGCGGTCTTTCACGAGTGTAGAGGCTGCCTTTTGATGCCTGCTTTCTTGTTTCGTTGCGTGCGCCCGTGAAGGGAGCAGTTGGCACGGTGATTTGATGCTGTTGTCCGAAGGTGGTGGCGCTCATCTTATTTGGGAAAAATAAGCGCTGTTACGACTACTACGCTCCCCGAAACGCTTCTTGACACTGCATTGCCTCCTTTACGTTTACGGTGTGAGCTGAGGATTTGTTTTTCTTACGTGACAATAGAGAATGTAGATCAGAGACGAATACGTTGTACTTCACAGTTGCGTCCTTTATCTCGTTCGAGCTGCTCACTGCCAGACAGAAGGTTCCCGACGTCACAACACTGATAAAACCATCTGCTACACACACGCGCTCTTAAGAATTGTACTCAAGCACAGGAATCATCAGGCAATTAACCCTCTTCCCACATGATCACATACAAAAAAGCTCACGCAAAAATCACACGGACGCGCACATATCCTCACGCAACCACATTGTAATACGAAGTGTCGTTCGCTTTGATGGGCGGATTTTCAGCGTCTTCACTAAAAAAGCGGCCGCAACTTTCAACTCAGCGATGACGCGCTCGCCCATTGCAGGCGACGAGACGCAAAAGTCCGCGCCTTCCCTTTTATCCAACCGCCGTGGTGTTGTTCAAGCCACTTTATGTTGTGTATTTAATTTCTGCCTTTTGAGCAACCTGACGGCAGCCCGAGGACTACCAACACCGACTGAATTTCAAGGCCGAAGGGCTGCCGCAGTGACGTCAGAGGGTGGGGGCCCAGTTACGCTGCAAATGCGGCGGAAAGTTAGTGTTTCGTTCACGTTTTAGGAGAACCAACTCTCCCGCTGTCACAGCTGCTGCGGCTAGATTGGGCCGAATAAAAGATGTGGGGGAAAAATCTCACGTCACTGAGGCAGCCCCTCGGCCTTGAAATTTAGTCTGTGTGGGACTATTTTCGGGCAAGAAATGACGTCATCCATGCGTCACGGCGATGAGAGGCGAAATTCTCGGGCAAGCGTCGGGCAGCCCGAGGCTACCCCCGCAGCATCATCATCGTTGTCACGCTAGCGCAGCCATGTTTGCTGTGTCATCAGCTACATCATCGGCATTAAACACAGAGGTTTCGGCGTATGAGACCATTGCGATGTTGCAAGCTTACCATCTTGACTGAAGAGGGTGGTGGGGAGCATCACACCATCAGTGTGTTGTTGGCCCGTGG
Source organism: Rhipicephalus annulatus (assembly GCA_013436015.1). Classification (NCBI taxonomy): domain Eukaryota; kingdom Metazoa; phylum Arthropoda; class Arachnida; order Ixodida; family Ixodidae; genus Rhipicephalus; species Rhipicephalus annulatus. Next base: position 6,081 of record WOVY01013164.1, on the reverse strand, counting down.
AATCAGGCAGAAATGGCACCGTGTTCCGTCATACGTCGAGCGGGTTGTGCAATCGTAGGTAGACCTGCAGTTCAGAAAAAAGTTTTGACTGTCCAAAAGCACATTAGTGGATCTTGCAGAAGAAATTGAGAGGTATGCCATTTATCCGTAATGCTCACATTGTACGAATGAAAGTGTTAGCTGAGAAGGCTGTGCTAATCAATCTAAGCTGTTTCCGCACTCAATCTAGAATGCATCAAATTGTGGACAAATTCGACGTGATTGGAGCCGAATGTGCTGGTCGCAGTGCGTTGTGCACTTGGCTATCAGTGCGATGATGATGATGAAAAACATTTATTATAAAAAAGAGAGGTACGGGGCCAAAGCATGACCCTGCTACATGGTCGGCGTCCTTAGTCCGGGACACCGCATGACGAGGCCCCTACTCGCGCCCGTCTCACCAGAGCCCGTTGAGACTCTAGTGATGAGCAGATGAGGAGGGCAGTCTCCCATGCCTCTCGGGAAGGGGTAGGGGAAGGGGGTAGGTGGGGATTTTTCGGACATGCCCACACCATGTGGAAGATATCACACGTCTCCCCGCAGTGTGGGCACCGCCCATCTGTGTTCGCATCGAAATGCTTTAGGATTGCAGGACAGAGTAGAGTACCTGTCTGCAGGCGCCTTAGAGTTCGCTCTTCCGCCTTACTCGGCCCCTTTGCAGGAGCCGGGTAAAGGCGGTGAGTGTCACGATAATAGGTGAGAATTTCTTTGAACCGCAGCAGCGGTGTATTGGCCTCCGAGTCATAAGAGCCAAGGTGAGGAGCCCGGTGGGTAAGCGCTCGGGCGGCCGCGTCAGCGGCCTCATTACCTCGTAGGCCCTGATGGCCAGGAGCCCATACGATGCGTTTCGGGGCTGGATCAGCGAGAGCCCGTTTTAGAATTTGGCTGGCTAGGGGGGATATCTCTCCTACCAAGTAATGAGTACATGCTTTCCTGGAGTCCGTGATGATAACTTTCGAGTTGGGGTCCGCAGCAGCAAGCGCTATCGCGACTTCCTCAGCGCGCTCTGGATTTTGTGCTTGGAACGAGAGCCCATTGACATGCTTTTCCCGGTGAACTACAGAGGCCGTGTAAAATCCCGTAGGCGAAGGCCCTGCTATATCTACGTAGAATACACCAGGTCGGGAGCCGTGTTGCCTCTCAAGCGTCCGAGCCCGCGCCTGTCTTCTGCTTTCGTGCGTGTGCTTATCCATGTTACTGGGGAGTGGAGCGACCGAGAGCATATGCCGCCACAGTTCCGGAATACGCTCCGCCTCCTCTGCAGTGCAAGTGTGCTGTATATGTAAGCGGTTTAGCAGGCGGCGCCCGGGAGCCGTCTGCACGAGCCGCGTATATTGATTCATAAGGTGGGCCTCCCGCAACTCCTGGTAGGAGTTGAGCACACCCAACGCCCTCAGTTTGGCGTTGGAAGTGGCCACCGGGAGATCCAGAGCTCGTTTAGTAGCCTTACGAATGATGGCATCTATTCTTTCGTCTTCTTGCTTGTTAGTGCGAAGGTATGGGACGGCGTAGAGGATCCGGCTAGTCACGAAGGCATGGGCGAGCCGAAGCGCGTCCCTGCCCCGCAGACCACCCCTCTTGTTGGAAACGCGGTGGATCATGCGCCCTACCTGTTCGCCTATTCTCTTGAGTTTCGCTATAGTGGAGTCCGGTCTGAGTCTGTGGTGAATGAACAGGCCCAGAATCCGGAGCTCCTCCACCTCTCTGATGGGAACCCCAGACAGGGAGATGTGTATGGCTGACTTATCTCTTGGCTTCGCTCTAACGTGCAGAAGCTCTGATTTGTTTGGAGCACATTGGAGTCCACAATCGTTGGCATACGCCTCGACTATGGATGCGGCCTGCTGAAGGCGTTCCTGCATTTCACCAAGGCTCCCTTCAGTGGTCCAGATTGTAATATCGTCGGCATATACTGCGTGTTGTGTGCCTTCCACCCTGGCCAATTCGCTTGGAAGGCGCATCATAGCAATGTTGAAAAGGAGTGGTGATAACACTGCTCCCTGTGGGGTACCCCGTGTTCCCATAATGTACGGGCCATATTCCTCGTCCTCGATCCGAAGAAGTGCCTGGCGTTTAGAGAGAAAATCTCTGACATATGCAAAGGCCTTAGCCCCGCAATCAGTGGAGCTCAAGTTAGCCAGGATGCTGCTGTGTTTAACATTGTCGAAAGCCCCCTTCAGATCAAGGGCGAGGATGGCTTATCATTGTGTTGCATACTTATGGGCTGTATGACGGCCCTATGGAGCTGGAGAAGGACGTCCTGTGCAGACATGTGTGGGCGAAACCCAAACATGGTGTCTGCAAAGAAGCCCTTGCCCTCAAGGTATGGGGAGAGGCGATCCCGTACCATCGTCTCCATAAGCTTGCCCACGCACGAAGTCAGTGATATGGGCCTCAGATTTTCCGTATTCACGGCCTTGCCTGCTTTGGGGATAAAAGTCACAAGTGACGTTTTCCATTCGGAAGGGAGCGCACGGCCGTCCCAGATCTCGTTCATGTATTCCAATAAATGGAGGTAGGCTGTGTCAGGGAGGTTTGCCAACAGCTTTACTGTTATGCGGTCCAGCCCCGGAGCCGTACCCCTGCGCATTTTAGCTAAAGCCGCTTTAAGGTCATGCAACTCAAAACGGGCATCGAGTTGATGATTAGGCTTACCAGAGTACGTGTACGCCGGCCCAGGCGGGTCCTCCGTACGACAGAGATACCTATCGCACAGAGCGTCCGCAAGCTGTGCCGGAGTGCCTTGGTACCCTTGCAGAGCTCGCCGGAGCTGCTCTGCGCCTCCCCTCTCGTTTGAGAGGGGTCTATGAGACTGCGAAAGAGACGCCATGTCCCCTTCGAGCTCATCTGACGAGCTGCGGCATCGCAGCGGGCTATCCAATTTGAATCTGAGAGTTGGGCAGCATACGCTGCAGCTTGTTCCGTGAGTTGGGCTATGCAGATACGTAATTTGCGATTAGTCTTCTGCTTTTTCCAACGTTTTGTTAAGCTTCGGCGCGCCTCCCACAAGTGTAGGAAGTGATTGTCAACTGCGGGGATTTCTTCGTTGGTTTGGAGGGCAGTAGTAAGTCTTTTCTGAATGTTGTTTACGTGTTGAGCCCATTCTGCATAGCCTCAGAAAATAGTACGGGAGGGATAGTCTGATTGCGAAATTGGGTCCAATCGGTCAACTTGGCTTGACCGCATTTTTTATGAGCTGACTTTTCCATGAGTGTGACCCGGAGAAGGCAGTGATCACTGCCTAGAGAATCGCCCAAGTTCTCCCAGGTAGCATCCTTAGCGTTTTTTACGAGAGAGAGGTCCGGACACGTGTCACGGGTTACCGAGTTCCCCACTCGAGTTGGGTACGCCGGATCCGTGAGCAGCGTGAGGCGAAGGGAGGAGATAAGCTCCGCCAGCTTACGTCCTCTGGCCTTCTCGTAGTGATAGCCCCAGTGAAGGCTGGGAGCATTGAAGTCTCCCACGATCACTAAGGGGTCCTTGTCTGCCAACTTGATCGCCCGGAGGAAGATTTCGCTAAAAGTTACGCGGGGCTTATGCGGGGGGCTGTATATATTTAGGATGTGTATTGACTGGTCGCGACGTCTGAGAGGCAGTACTCTGACCATTGTGTATTCTTGTTCAGTACTTAAGTTTAAATCGACCTGAATCGCGGTATATGCCTTGTTCACCAGGATGCATGACGAGGGCCCCCCCTGGAAGGTGCTATAGCCAGAGAATTTAACGTCCAAACCGGGCTCCTGCAAAGCAAGCAAGGCGGGCATGTTTCCGAGGGACTGCAAGTAGAGCTGGAGGTGCGACCGTTTTTTCCAGGCTCTAAAACCCCTGCAGTTCCATTGTATAATCTCAAATTTTTGTAGATATTTAGCTTGTTTATTAGATCGGCTAGCCATCTTTTAGTATTTATTTACGGTGCAGAGGACCGGTCCGGACCTGGAGCCGGCCCCGAAAAGCCTTCTTCTGCTGCCTGACGGGAGGCCGGCTTGCGCTTAACCTGCGGGGAGTCGCTCTGAGTGGTGTTTTTAATTTGGGCGATAACCCAGGGCTGCATGGCTTTAAGGACTGAGTTAGAGACCGGCGCCACAATTTCGGGAAGTGCTTGCGTTAAGGCTGCCGTGAACATGTCCTGAAAGGACTCGCGGACTGCCGACATGATTTGAGTGGGGAGGGCTGCCACGCTCGCCTCTAATTGCTCGGTTTTATGCTCTAGGGACTCGATGCGGCCGATGGATCCGGTAATGGAAGCTGGTCCAACTACCGTGTCCGCGTCCTGCCGCGAGACGCTAGTGAGGCGGGATGTGACGGAAGAGCTGTCATCCCCGTCCTCTGCCTCGGCTTCCTGCACTGGCTCGGATGACCCAACCTGCTTCGCTTCTAATTCTTGAATTTTGCGCGCAAGAATTTGGTTCTGGCGCCTGAGCTCCCCTATCTGCTGCTGTAGGGCGGTTTCGGTAGGGGAGGGAGAAGAGGAAGGTCTAGAGACTGCCCCACCCCAACAGCTCACCTGTGTTTGGACGGGTGTCAAGGGTGGGAAGTCCTTGACCAAGGCAGGAGGCTCCGACGGGGTCCCAGGCTTTACATTGGTGGAGTGCCCGGTGTCGGTCTTCTTGAGTTTTGGCTTATTAGACTTGGCGGCTGGTGCTTTCTTGGGGCCAGTCTTGGGAGTCGGAGCCTGTTTGTTCCCCCCGTTCCCCCCCGTTGTCCTCGGCTTGGATCCGCGTGGGGATCCCGACTTGACCGGCTGCCGGAACCGTCCAGCACAACCGGGAGCTCCAGTCTTGTGGCCACCGCCGCAGAGGAGGCAGCTCGGAATGCACTGGTGTTCCGTAGGGCCGTCAGGAGTAGCAGCAGGTACCTGAACGCCGCAGCTTGTGCAGCGACCGGGCTGCGGGCGCGGGCAAGTATCTGCTCGATGGCCCACTGTGCCACAAAGTGGGCATGCAGGCACTGTCTTCTTATACAAGCGAACAGGGAGCCGCTCGCAGTTGTATAACACCGTCCGTGGCACCTTGGTCCCCGCGAAGGTGATCACCGCAACCGGGGTGTCCCCAAGCTTGCGCACAGACACTATATTTGGCTCAGCACTGAGCCTTGCTTTTCACAGTTTCGGACGTTTCGTCTTGAGAGACATGCACGATGCCCCGACAGAACTCACCGGAGAGTTTGGGATGTCCCCGGAAGTTTAGCTGGCGGCCCCCGACTGGCAGCTTAATGTCCCGGAGGAGTCTCTCGGCAGCGTCCACTGATTTGAGCGTGCACACAAGTACATTCTGATCCCAGAGGGGCCACACCGCAAGTCCCACACTTGCGTCGGCTCCGAGGATGCTGCGGACTGCAGCGCCGGCTTGTCCAGGACCAAACGTGGCCTTGAGGTCGAGCGTTTCACGCGGTTTCAGCACCACTATGATGTCGTCTTCTTCGATGCGCGGCGTGTTCTTCGGCCGCCACTTGAGTTGCTTAGCGCGCTGCGAGGCGACGCTCGGCGCGTTCTTGCCCTGTGCTTGCTGAGGGCGAGACGCTGCTTGTTGTTTGGCTGCAGGAGCCCTGGCGTCTCTCGACGGCCACTGCTGTGTTCTTCCTTCCGCGCCAGACGCGGACCATATCCTCGAGGTACTCTTCCTCGGTTGGTAGAGGTGTCTCGGTTTGAGCGGTATCCATCTGTATTATCTGTAGGGACTCCGGATCGTAGCCGGTGACTTGATTTGGAGACGCCATTACCGGGGAAACCCCGGGCAGGGCCAGCGCGGCCCTTACTGCGGTTAGGCTTAACTCCGCGGTGGGTTTGGCGAAAGCTTCAAGTGACCAAAAAAGGGTCAGAAGACGGCCCACCTTGACAAGACGTGATGTCTTCCGGTGCGGCTGACGTTCTTGGAGACGGTGGTAGAAGGCTTGCAGGAGAACGACTTGATGTGACGCAAATAATTGCGATATTTCACAGAGCCGACGTGGTATGCGACCGCTCTCGTCGATCGACCGCCAGCGGCCCCCCCCCTATCAGTGCGAGAGAGATCAAGAGGACGGACAGCAACTACATCGCACCAA